>CM045891.1:3083971-3101471 GCA_025169545.1 Anguilla japonica
CACGCACACACACACACCCTGTGCGCACACAGACACACACAAGCTCACGCACACAGACACAAGGACACACACACACACACACACACACACACACGCACGCAGACACACACACGCGGTTGTGCTCTAACCTTGTCCCTGAGGCTGTCCACCTGGAACCACTCCAGCAGCTTCTTGCCCACCTCCATGGGGTTGTTGAGGAAGGTGCGGTACGTCATCAGGAAGTCCTCGATGTAGGTGGGGTCCACCACCGAGTGCTCCTCCACCAGGTGCATGATCAGCCGGTCTGGAGTTCCCTGTGTTTCAGGGGTAGAGACACAGAGATCAGACGCTCTGGAGTTCCCTGTGTTTCAGGGGTAGAGACACAGAGATCAAACGCTCTGGGACTCCCTGTGTTTCAGGGGTAGAGACACAGAGATAAGACGCTCTGGAGTTCCCTGTGTTTCAGGGGTAGAGACACAGAGATCAGACGCTCTGGAGCTCCCTGTGTTTCAGGGGCAGAGACACAGAGATCAGATGCTCTGGAGTTCCCTGTGTTTCACGGGTAGAGACACAGAGATCAGAAGTTCTGGAGTTCCCTGTGTTTCAGGGGTAGAGACACAGAGATCAGACGCTCTGGAGCTCCCTGTGTTTCAGGGGTAGAGACACAGAGATCAGACGCTCTGGAGTTCCCTGTGTTTCAGGGGTAGAGACACAGAGATCAGACGCTCTGGAGCTCCCTGTGTTTCAGGGGTAGAGACACAGAGATCAGATGCTCTGGAGTTCCCTGTGTTTCAGGGGTAGAGACACAGAGATCAGACGCTCTGGAGCTCCCTGTGTTTTAGGGGGAGAGACACAGAGATCAGACGCTCTGGAGTTCCCTGTGTTTCAGGGGTAGAGACACAGAGATCAGACGCTCTGGAGCTCCCTGTGTTTCAGGGGTAGAGACACAGAGATCAGACGCTCTGGAGTTCCCTGTGTTTCAGGGGTAGAGACACAGAGATCAGACGCTCTGGAGTTCCCTGTGTTTCAGGGGTAGAGACACAGAGATCAGACGCTCTGGAGCTCCCTGTGTTTCAGGGGTAGAGACACAGAGATCAGACGCTCTGGAGTTCCCTGTGTTTCAGGGGTATAGACACAGAGATCAGACACTCTGGAGCTCCCTGTGTTTCAGGGGTAGAGACAGAGATCAGATGCTCTGGAGTTCCCTGTGTTTCAGGGGTAGAGACAGAGATCAGATGCTCTGGAGTTCCCTGTGTTTCAGGGGTAGAGACACAGATCAGACGCTCTGGGTTCCCTGTGTTTCAGGGGTAGAGACACAGAGATCAGACGCCTGTCCCAAACCATCACCAAATGGTCCTGCAACACGGATTATAAATGGATTTAGGGACTAACCCCGGGGCAATGAGGACAAAAAAAAAAAAAAAAATCAGGCAGGGGGGAAGCTTCCAGTGTTTAAAACGTACACGCATTTTACACGTCCCAACCGAAAACCGCTGTCTGCCCCCGCATCAGCAGGGCGCGTTGGCGGGCGTGACGATCACACGGACCAGGGCCCGGGCCTGGGAATGCAGCCTGTCTCAGAGGATCAGAAACTGCGTGACAGTCATCCGGCGACGGGCTCAGAGGAACGCAAACGCAGAACCGAAGACGGCGAGAGGAGCTTCATTCATAACGCCACCGCGGACAAATATGGGCACGTTCCTGTTTCCTGCGGTGAACGTCGCTAACGGCAACCAAACGCATTCAGCCCATTCAAGGAAGCAGAAATGCAAAGGTACTACTGTAATACTACAGAATTAGAAAAACACACGGCTAGCACTAGCAGGGCATACCGACCCTGTCCCCTGCTGTCCTGGAGGTTTTCAATTCAACCCTAATTTGGCACACCCTATGACTCCACTAATTAGCAGCTCAATGAGATCTCTGGCTGTTGAGTGAGGTGTGCAATTTCGAAACATGAATGTGTGAAAACGAAAGTATTCAACCATCCACTTTGAAAAGGCTTATTTATGACCAAAATTTGTTAAGGTTGGAGTGAAAACCTACAGTAGATCTCCATGAACAGGGTTGGGCAGCCCTCAATGGGTAAAAAAAAAAGTAAATGTAAAAGAAGCTTGGATATGGAAAAGCAGCATCACTAGCATCCCCCGGCCCTGACCCAGCCCTCCCCAGCCCCGACCCAGCCCTGACCCAGCCCTCCCCAGCCCCCCCGGCCCCCCCCCCCCCCCTCACCTTGATGACGATGTGGCCCTTCCTGGTGCCGGTGCGGTCCAGCTCGCGGTGCTCCTTCACCATGACGATCTCGCCCGCCTCCTCCACCTTGTGCGTGTTCTTCTCCACGTGGTTGAGGATCCTCCAGTAGTCCTCCTGGGCGATGCAGACGAACTGGTCCAGGACGACATGGGGGCAGCCGGTGAACAGGTAGTACAGGAGCACGTTGCTGCGCACCACGGTCGGCCTCTCGAACAGCAGGACCGCCGAGTCATGGGGGCGGGACATGGGGACTCCCCGGTCCTCCTCATCCACCCGTCCCGTGCAAAAGACCCCCTATCTCCCCTCTCATCCACCCGTCCCACGCAAAAGACCCCCTATCTCCCCCTCTCATCCACCCGTCCCACGCAAAAGACCCCCTATCTCCCCCTCTCATCCCCCATTCCACAAAAGACCCTCTATCCCTCTCTCTCTCGATCCCTTCCTCTCTCTCAGTCTCTCTGTCTCTCTCTATCCCCTCTCCCTCTCTCTGTCTCTGCTCTGTCTCCTGTCCCTCTCTCTTGCAGTTCCTCTCCCTCTCTCTGTCTCTGCTCTGTCTCCCTCTCTCTTGCAGTCCCTCTCTCCCTCTCTCTGTCTCTGGCTTCTCTCCTCCTCTCCGGCCGCGTCCTCTCCTGTCTCCAGTCTCCTCTACCCGGAGCTGTTCCACACGGCGGGCCGTGACCAGCGCTCTCTCTCTCTCTCTGCCGCACGCCGTCTCAGCGAGCCCTGAACAGGAAGTCGCTCGGCGAGCAGGACAGGATCGCAGTGCCGGCGGCTTTAAGGAACTGGGCAGCTCAGATGCAGGGCGCCGACGCGCTGACTCTGCCGGAACGGGCCGAGGAGGAGCACTCTCACCGCTCTCTCGCGCCGCGCGCTAAAATAAGGCCCACTTCCTGTTCTGTCACTAAAACCACATCCGTCACAAACCAGGTCTGCTGCATCTCCACAAACCCTGTTTCAGCCAAAAACTGAAAACGCACACTGCAGAATGCAGGACGTACATGCAAATAAAAGAGCATGCAGTAACTAGGTATGGTAAAGTAAACTAAACATTTACCTGTAATAACTGAATTACAGTACAAGCATGAACGGGTTTTACTCAATTTCCTTTCAGTGACTACCCAAGAAGTAAAGCATTTTATAGAACACCAGCACAATTAATGAACTGCAACAGGGATATGGGATCAGCTAACACGGTCAGCATTCGTATTAATATTGTATCTTAAATAACACTCGCACAAGATTAGCTTGACACTGCAGGGTTGACACTGCATTAGGGACCTGTGTACATGTTTGTACAGATTGGATTAGGGTTCATAACCGGTGGATGTTTTTGTATGGGTGGGATTAGGATTGATAATCTGCGGTCATGTTTGTGGGATTAGGTCTCTTACCTGGCAGTCGTCCCCCTTGGTCCGCACCATGCCGCTCATGTACTGCTTGTCCAGGGAGGGGGTGATGCCGAAGCTGTTTCCCATGCACAGGGTCTCCAGCCTGTCCGCGTGGCTGACCTCCACCGAGCCATTCAGGATCACGTACCACAGATCCAGCTGCGGGCGCACAATTATGACATCATCAAACTGCGCAAAGCAAGCCCAGCTGATTTATCCCCACCAAGCCATTCAAGATCACGTACCACAGATCCAGCTGTAGACGCATAATTATGACATCATCAACCGGCGCCTGGGAACCCCTACGGACTTATCCCCACCGAGCCATTCAGGATCTACATACCACAGTTCCAGCTGATGGCGTGCAATTATGACATCATCAACCCCTGGAAGACCACGTTCTTTTGGTAGTAAAATCTACCATACGGTACACACCTCAAACCACCTGCACTCTCAATTCCCTGGTAATTCCCTCCCATACCTCACAACGTTAAAAATGAATTACAGAGAAAAGGGATGTGGCACAATAAAGCATGAAAGGAATTATGGAAAGGTATTAATATTGGATATTTCATAAAAAGACTCATAAAAAGGCTATGACTTTCACTGGGTACCATCAAGGATCCCATAAACTTAAGGCAATGTAGGCAAGGGGGGGAAAAAAAAACGCAAAACAAAAATCAATTCACCATTTCATTTCGAATAGGCTTTTAAAATGTTTTCTTTTCTTTTTTCTTTTTTTTAACACAGCTCTCATGAGGACGGCCTGGTTAAGCAGCCTTCAGGGAGAATGTCTGCAGATATGAAAATGAATGTGAGTAAGAAACGCAGCTGATGAGTTATTAAGAGCGTTTGACACTAATGTGTTACCTCTCACTTCTGAGTTTATTCTCACTTCTGGCTCTAACAGTTATGAGGTGCACACAGGAGGGGGAGGAATCTGTGAACTGTGAGATTTTTTTTTTTTGCATTTTTTTTTTAAAGATTTTTTTGCATCTCAAAGATGACTGTTCACAGACGCACGCTTCCTGAGCGTCCGGATAACGGCCATCACTGAACAACAGGCAGCGTCAGAACGTTGGAAAGGACGTTTAACAACACCGGCACTGATAATAAAGAATTCATCAGCTGTGTACATTTCCCAGGATTTCCAATTTCCCAGAGCCCGCCCGGGATGTTTACCAAACGTGCTGAAATCCCCGATCACAGCGGCGACTGAACAGATCAAATCAAGCGACTGGCTGCTTTATTTTCCAGTCTCCCGGGAAACAAACGCACTCTCGGGACGATCAGATCAGACCGGATCAGAGGGAACACGTCGAGTTTCAATTCCTCGTACGAAAACGCAGCCTTTCCTTGGCAACCCCCTTCAAAAATCACTGCTTCCGTTTACAGTAAACTCTTCACACAGACAACCACAACGGGGGCGGGACAGGGCGGCGGATAAACCGGTAAAAGTTTTATCCGATGCAATTTCGAAACATGAATGTGTGAAAACGAAAGTATTCCACTTTGAAAAGGCTTATTTATGACCAAAATATTTGATTGAACTGGTAAAGAAAAGACAATCTCTTAATATGAAAATATTAATATTGTCCCAACAAGAACACTGAACAACAAAAAAATCAAATAAATAATAGATTTAACTCACGACACTCAATTGGCTAAATATTTCAGGCCATTACAGTATGGGTACAGTGTACTGTTCATTATTCATAAACATCAGGTCTCTGGCAATGGGAATCACTGATTAATCCTTGCTTGACGGTATCTAAAAATCCATCATATTTAAATCAAGGTTGGGTAGTCCTAGCTGGCACCACGGGGGCAAAGTTTGGGCGTACCATTAACACAGCCACACTCACATTAAAAAATGGGCACTTCGCCAGGCCGTCAATTTCCATTAGAAAGTAACATTAACATTCAAACGAGGGCGTCGGGTAATCCGTGAGGTCGCGTATGGGGGAGGTGGTTATGTGGGAGTCTGGGGCACGTTGCTATAAATGATACCAGATATGTTATTAGTCACTGGGGTTGGACAGGGATACAATTTGATTTGGTTTAATACATGCTTTTAGAGGGAACCTCACCACAGTTTAGACAGGCAAATACAGCACTGCACCAAGCCTTAGTGATGGGGAACACCTCCCAACCCCCAACATTAAAAATCGATGAATTAAAATGAGACGCTCTCTTTATGAAGTCTGTCCAAATGAATAATTCTGTCAAAGGCATTTCTTGCACTGTGACAATGGTTTTTCAGAGATAGGGGGGAATTCACTGGTAAACTGTTAAAAACAAATGAGAAAATGGCAGCTTTTATTTGGGGAGGAACAAAAAAAAAAAAACCCCCACAACATCACTAGTTACAACTACAACACAAAACACCACACGGCACAAACCGAATACCAAACATTCTCCGTAACAATAAGCCAACTGACAGCGTCCAAAAGAAGGCGGAGCCAGTGACTGGCCGGCAGTCTGTACTGGGATTCGCTGAGAGGAAAAGGGAGTAATGTAATATACGCTGACCTTTCCCAGCTCCCACCACCTCACACCCCCCCCCCCCCCCCCACCCCCCTCCTCCTCCTCACGCTGATGAAGACGCGCTTGTGAGGGCAGCGTCTGCCTCTCTGACCTTCTCTCCAGCCCACCCGACAAACAGAAACGTCTGGAGCTTTCTTCTCATTTCCCAAGAGTTCCAACAACACTGCAGGGCCAACGCCTCTTCTGGTGACCAAACAGAGACGAGCGTACATACGGAGAGAGCAGGTGACCAAACAGAGACGTGTTTGTCCAGCAGGGCTGTACGGAGAGCTGCTTCAGTCACATGGACAGAAACCGTTTATACCTGTGTTAAAGAACTCATTCTCGGGGTCATTTGTTTTGCTGTCAGGGGAAAAGATTTCTCCCGTTCCTCGGCGTGTAAGTTAATTAATCAGCCCGGTAACCTCCCAAACCGTCTGAATAATTAACCGTGCGTTTCCACGGTAACCTCCTGGCCTCGGGTTCGAGGAAAGCCAATCGGCTGCAGTTTAAATTAACGCACTCCCGCGGGGCTACGAAGGCAAAGGGCTGAAACCAGGCGATCTCAGGCGTGCATAAAACTCTAACGCAGCGCCTCCCCCTGGCCAGCCTCGGCAGTGCGCTAACTGCAGTACGCTAACGGGTGGCTCTACAGCGTATCGACCCTGCAGACAAGCCCACATCCATCCCATACCCCCAGACACTACGGCAGACTGGCAGCCAGCCCAAACAGCCCCACGTCCATATCCCCTCTCAGCCCCAGCTAGCTGCTACGCCTCGTTCACACGCGATCGACAGAATATTGATTTTTTTGTAAATGCCGAGCGCTAAGCTGGTTCTGCCTGTAATCCGCATCACTCCTTCAGAGCGTTTCTATCGCTGTTTCTCCAAAACGGGAGAGAAACACGACTGACACACCCTCCTCGCTCACTTTCTTATTTTATTATTTCGAATAGGATGGCGTGTATAGTACAATGGGTAACGAGCTGGTCTTGTAACCTAAAGGTCACAGGTTCGATGCCCGGGTGGGACTCTGCCTTTGTAACCTTGCGCAAGGTGCTTAACCTGAATTGCTTCAGTATATATACGGCTGTATAAATGGAGGCAATGTAAATGCGGTGTAAAAGTTGTGTAAGTCGCTCTGGATAAGAGCATCAGCTAAATGCCTGCAACGTAATGTAATGAACAAACATGACCCAAGCTGCACTGGGGCACATAAACTCGGCTGAAAGGCGTTACCCACGCTGCACTGGGGTATTTAAACTCGGCTGAAAGGCGTTACCCACGCTGCACTGGGGTATTTAAACTCAGCTGAAAGGCGTTACCCACGCTGCACTGGGGGGCTGAAAGGCGTTACCCACACTGCACTGGGGGACTTAAACTCGGCTGAAAGGCGTTACCCACGCTGCACTGGGGTATTTAAACTCAGCTGAAAGGCATTACCCACGCTGCACTGGGGTATTTAAACTCAGCTGAAAGGCGTTACCCACACTGCACTGGGGGACTTAAACTCGGCTGAAAGGCGTTACCCACGCTGCACTGGGGTATTTAAACTCAGCTGAAAGGCGTTACCCACGCTGCACTGGGGGGCTGAAAGGCGTTACCCACGCTGCACTGGGGTATTTAAACTCAGCTGAAAGGCGTTACCCACGCTGCACTGGGGGGCTGAAAGGCGTTACCCACGCTGCACTGGGGGGCTGAAAGGCGTTACCCATGCTGCACTGGGGGGCTGAAAGGCAGGAGAAGGCTCTCGTGTGTCAGACAGGCTGCAGGCCGTACCTCCTGTCCGTCCTGCAGGATGACGGTCTCGCCTGCTCCACCACCTCGAAGATCATGACGGTGCAGAGCTCCCTCCTGACGGACATGGTCATGTTGGCGAACGCGGGAGCTGGTGCATGAACTCCAGCAGCTGCTCTGTGGGCCAATGAGAGGGAAGGGGGAGGCGGGAGGGGTCACCACGGCAACTCGGCAAGCGAATGTTCTATGAACACCCGACGAACCCCAGACACCATCGCTGGACTTATTACTGGTCATTAGTGCACAAATTAGGAACAGGGCTCATTGTATAGCTAAGCTAGCCAGATAATTACTGGACAGACTGTCTTCAGGGTGATACTTGTGTCTGGTACACATAGACAGTTGGTACAGGTGAAAGGTCAAACACAAAGTCACGTGACTTACAACAAACGTGCATAAATGTCAGCAATTTGCGAGACTACTGACAGAATGAGAGCTTAGCAGCATACGGTTTGACACGTCTCTAAAAACACGCACTAAATCTGTTCAACGCGTCTGTGGCAGATGACGGACGTCTTTTTGAAACACCGCCTGTTAAACCTGCACCCACAGCACGGTCCAGACGGGAGGAAGAGGCGAGCTCACCGATGTCATCGTCGTTCCTGTCCGTCGGCTCCTTCTCCAGACACTCGCGCACCATGTCCCGGCCCAGCAGGGGGTCCGACGCCCGCTCGATGTCTTCGTCCTCCTCCTCCTCTTCCTCAGAGTCCACCGGTGCCTCGGGGAGCCCCGACAGGTCCACGTCCCCCATCTCGCTCTCCGTGGCCTGGAGGGGGCGCCGTCACACAGGTTAAACCACAAAGGGCCCCCCCCCCTGCATGCTAAACACTCCCACAAACCCCCAGGTTTCACTACAGTATAAAACAGCCGCCATTTTTGCAAACCCCCTCTGTGAAACGATGGTTGTTTCAGTTGACAGTGATTCACAAACGCACTGACACACTTCTGTCTGTCCGACCTCCTTCACTGCAGCTTGCGCAACCGTATACAGGAAGTGGGCCACCTGGGGTTTGACCCAACACCGCCCGGGTTACGAGGTGAGGGCCTCAACCACTCGTACAATATTGCTGAGCATCTGGCCAGGCCTACAGGAGATGCCTGAGGCCTGGCTGTAGGAGATCCATCTCCACAGACACCAGAGCTTCTGTTCCTCAGGGCAGGGAACCGGTCTGAGGCGGTTTGGCTAGGTTCAGCAAGAGAAGCCATGGGAAATAATAATAATAATAATAATAATAATAATAATAATAATAATAATAATAATAATTTTAAAAAATGTCTTCAAAAGGGATAGTGGATCCTAAAACAAGCAGCACCAGCTTGTCTTCAGTACCACGAGTAGCACAACAAGCCTTTAAATGTGCACAGATAAAGGATCTCAAAAGGCTTGTACTGCTAAAACCAATTTAGCAACTACATTACTCAGTCTATGTAAAGTAACATCGGTCTGAGGAAGTAAAAGGGAACGTATGACTGTAAACTTTCCCCATATGCAAAAGAGCCAATTAAATCGCTGAACTTGCACGGCCTCTTCACATCTGATCATCAGTCTGGCAGTCATTTGATCTCCTTTCCGGTTCATGTTTTTCAGCCTCTGAACTGCAGTGGATAAGGGACTGTACATGGGGCTCCGTACTTAAACACAACATCGTGAAGATCAAAAAGCACCGCCTTCCAGTGAGAGATGCTCCTAAGGCTGTTTGGGATCAGCATTCCACCCTAGCAGAGTATTTTTTTTTTTTTTTTTTTTTTAAACCCAGGCGAATCACCAACACCACCGATCTGGTCCTGCGGGTCCCAATCTGAGCGAAGACGGAGCCTTTTCTTAAAGTAAAATCAAATGAGACGCATGTTATCGGGACAGAAAGGAGGGAGACTTCAGCCGAAAGACGCCCCCCCCCCCCCCCCCGACCCAAAACTGTCACAAAGACGCTTTAACAGAACAGCAGAACACAGCAAAAAAAAAAAAAACCAGGCCTCAGCCCCCAAAACAGCAAGCACACGAGGCAAAAAAACAAAAACAAAACACTCCCAGTGGGGGGAAACCCTCAAACGGTGGAGAGGAAAAAAAAAAAAACTCCCCGATCAGAAGAGATCTTGAGAGGACCCCGGCTACAGAGCGTCAGCCCAGTCCCTCCGCAGGCCGGCCCGTGTGTACGCACTGCAGCTCTACTGCGTTAATATTATCACGCACTGCAGCTCTACTGCGTTAATATTATCACGCACTGCAGCTCTACTGCGTTAATGTTATCACGCACTGCAGCTCTACTGCGTTAATGTTATCACGCGTGGCAGTGTGACGGGCAGGCCGTCAGCGGTACAGGCGAGCGCATTAGGAGGAGTGCAGAGGCGTTCTGCGGAGAGTGTTCTTTAGCCCTGTCAGCGTCTGACACCTCCCTAACGCGCCCCCCCCCCCCCCCCCCCCCCCCCCCCCCCCCCACCCACCCACCCAGCGAGCGGCTTCCGAGCGCGTGCGAGGAATACCTAATCTCCGACTCCGGGGGTAGGGCCACACGATACATCTAATCACAGCCTTTTAAAAGCATAATGAGAATAATCACTGCCAGGCACAGTCAGCAACGCTGCTCCCAACACATATCACTGCCTTCTAATGATGAGGCCTCTTCAGAGGCTAACAAAAAAAGTATTATTTTTATGTATCATTTAAATGTAGCTTTGTGAACAGGTGGTGCTGATTTAAACAGTTCGGTAAGTTCAGATATTTTTCTTGAATTCTGTATCTGTTCAGTGGTAATATTTAATTGGATAAAGTCAGGATTTGGGAAAAATATGGTTCAAGCAGCAGCGATGGAGGAGACGGAAACCTGGAAACTGTTTGCTAACATTTCGGGGTGGAATATGAACGATCCGGAAAAGGTCAGCGAGAGAAAGGCAATTCCCTGAGAGGACGCGTTTAAATGTCTTCCAAGGGCGCGGTCAAACGCGTCACGCGCTCAGCCACGAAACCTCTGAGCTACAGAATCACATCTCTCTACCGTCATATCTGTCACAAACTCATCAACAAAACCTTCAGTGAGCTACAGAGCCAGGTCTCTACACTGTCATAACCACCACAAACTCATCTGCAAACGCTTCTCTGAGCTAGAGGGCCACATCTCTGCTCCATCATATTTGTCACACGTTCATCAACGAAACCTTCAGCGAGCTACAGAATCTCTGCACTGTCATAATCCTCACAAACTCATCCACGAAACCTTCTCTGAGCAACAGAGCCCCAACTCTACACTGTCATAACAGTCACACGTTCATCTACAAGACCTTCTGAGCTAGAAAACCACATCTCTGTACTGTCACATCCGTCACACGTTCATCTTCAAGACCTTCTGAGCTAGAAAACCACATCTCTGTACTGTCACATCCGTCACACGTTCATCTACAAGACCTTCTGAGCTAGAAAACCACGTCTCTGTACTGTCATATCAATAACACGTTCTTCTATGAAACCTTCTCTGAGCTACACAGCCCCATCTCTACACTGTCATTTCTGTCATACGTTCATCTACAAGACCTTTAGTGAGCTACAGAGCCAGGTCACAGGCAGTAGTCACATTATTTCCCATCAATGACACACGACTCCTGCTCGTCTTCCTCCTTTGGATTCAAGGTATTCAGGTTTCAGGTGAGTCAAAATGTCGGTGAAAAGACCTCCTACCTCACACACATTTACGGGAGCTTAAATCAACCGGACCGCTGCAGAATCAGACGAGCTCGGGGGACTAAGGGTGCGGCACAAAACGCCGCAGACATCAGTTTGAGTCCCGTCCTGTTCCACTAGGCCCATTCCCTGCACCAGGGCAGTCTGACACACAAAGGAAACAACAAATGAAACATGCGAGCCGGCTGCCAAGTAAAATGGCGCATTATCCCACCCAGGTCTGCAGAAAGCATGCACTCAGGTGAATAATTCATCCTAATGCTGCATAAATAATTCAAAACAACGCAAAAATGTTACTTTTTTCAGGACTAAAACTTCCCCACGCTCTGTGATAAAAAGTAATCGTATGTAAAACGGTAAGTGTTGTGAGTGTAACGGACCGTACGGAATGTCTTTTGTTTGGCTACGGTGGTCAGAAATGACCGGGCGACAGCGCCCTTACCTGGTAGATGTCCGATAGGCTGCTGCTCCCCGAGTCGCTGGCGATGCTGCATCCCGATTGGCTGGGCGGGACCTGCATCACCTGCTGGTGGGCGTGGTCTGTGAGATGCATTTTGCTGAGGTCTCCAGGAAGCTATGTAGATTGGAGAAAGAAAAAAAAAAAAAAAACATCCAGCATATTATGCAGCTGATTAACTACATGTTTGACGTCACAAACTCCGGCGCTCCTGCCAGATCGTAGATTAACGCGGTTGGATTTGCATTTTTACCCATGATGCATCACGCGCGCCCTCAATAAAATAATAACAGTAAAACGCTCTGGGCTCCATAAATACGATGAAGCAGGCTGACCCTCGCTGAAAAGGTAATATTTCTCCCCGGTTTGAAAGATGGCCTGTTTTTTTTTTTTTTTTTTTTACGGCTGACGGCTGACCTTTGAGCGCGAGCCGCTCGCGCCGTCGGCACGGCGACGGTAAATCTGAACCGCGCGACTCCTCTCCGCCCCGATCTTTATCACCCGGAACGGCTCGGCTGTCCGTCACGGCCCGAAGACCGCCGATGTGGCGCCGTGACGCGCCCCGAACCGCGGTGACTTAGCAGTGACTTAGTGATGACTTAGCGGTGACATAGCGGTGACTCCGAGGTGACATAGCAGTGACTTAGTCATGACTTAGCGCTGCTTGCGCACACAGAGTTACTGAAACACTGGCTGCAAAAAAAACACTTCGCTGGAAAAAAAAAAACCGCCTGAAAATCATTCACTTCCCCAGAACTAGCGCTGCGCCAGACATCTCAACTGCCACCAAAATCATTCACACAAAGGCAAAGAAGCCTGCGTGCAGGCAGCGTATCGTGAAAAGCTGCTCCCGTCACTACTAGTCAGATCAGCCCACAGCAACAGCAGCACACAAACTGGGTCAGCAGATCCCACACCCAGAATGAAATATTGATTACACGCCGTGCTTTGGGCACCCGTGTGACTGGGCCGTTCAGGACTCAAACGGCTCGTACGCTGCGAAACAAAAGCCCAAAAATCTCAAATCTGTCTGCAGACATTCCTTACGAGACAGAACAACGATGTCTGCACAAAACACAGAAACACACAGGAAGGGGAAACCCTGAAAAAAACTAAACGAACTAAATAAACGTGACAAAACAGCAGGGAGCTCTGTAAGACAGCGAGGCCAATCGGGACTACTGAACACAGACGAGTGCCCAAGCAGGGTGGGGTAGACAGAGTAGAGTGAGGTACACACAGAGGAGTGGGGTACACACAGAAGTGCCCAAGCAGAGTGGGGTACACAGAGGGGTACACAGAGCAGAGTGGGGTACACACAGGAGTGCCCAAGCAGAGTGGGGTACACAGAGGAGAGTGGGGTACACACAGAGGAGTGGGGTACACACAGAAGTGCCCAAGCAGAGTGGGGTACACACAGAGCAGAGTGGGGTACACACAGGAGTGCCCAGGTAGAGTGGGGTACACAGAGGAGTGGGGTACACACAGGAGTGCCCAGGTAGAGTGGGGTACACACAGAGGAGTGGGGTACACACAGGAGTGCCCAAGCAGAGTGGGGTACACACAGAGCAGAGTGGGGTACACACAGGAGTGCCCAGGTAGAGTGGGGTACACAGAGCAGAGTGGGGTACACACAGGAGTGCCCAGGTAGAGTGGGGTACAGAGCAGAGTGGGGTACACACAGGAGTGCCCAGGTAGAGTGGGGTACAGAGAGAGGAGTGGGGGTACACACAGGGGTACACAAGCAGAGTGGGGTACACACAGGACAGACGAGCACATGGAGAGCACATGGAGAGCGATGTGTGAATCGGTGATGGAGGAGTTCAGGCGGCTGTGGAGCAGGACTCCAGGACTCCTTACCAGGGCGGAGCGTGAGAGGAGGCGCGTGCTCTCCTGTTCCTCCATGCCGGCGTCTGGCAGGGCGTGAGCACACCCGCCAGCCCAGCCGGAGGCGCGGAGGGGCCCATGCAATATTAAACAAGATCGGGTCTGCCCCCTCTGGCTGTGGGGCTACGGGGTCGACACGCACCGTCTGGCCTTCCAAAACCGCCCCCCTACAGCACGTAAACACCCCCCCCCCCCCCCCCCGGCAGCATCATCCAACCCAGGCTACAGGCTCGATCTGCTCAGACTACCCTTCTGAAACTGCCCCCAAAAAGACAGGGGGCTGCCTCCTGTCGCTGTCTGGCCTTCCAAAACTGCCAGCGAGTGCACGTAAACACCCCCCCCCCCCCCGTCCCCAAACACACTCACAGTAAACAGACGGATAAATAAAAATCAGACTCCGGGTCAGTGGTGTTGGAATCGAGGGCTGACAGACAGACCAAACGGCCGGGACACCAGACAACCCCCCCCCGCCCCCCTCTGCTCCCCCCCGCCCATAACGGTCCAACACTACTGGGCGAGGCTGCTTGCTGTGGGGAAGATTGGGGCTGTGGGTGTCTAGGTATGAATAATGGAACATGATTCCACTCCCCCTCGCCATTCCTCATCTGTTCGCTCAGTCAAAAACACAAAGAAACCCCTCGCAGATTTTAATCACGGGATTACCTACTCCCATTAAATAAAATCCATTTTTCAGTGCGCTGCGTGCTAAACGTTCTACCATCAACTCCCATCCACCACGCAAACGCACACATCGGGCCCAGACTCGGTTAATACTGACACAGAAATGCGCCACGACGGCGTCCTATCCAGGGTCCGAAAGTTTGCTGCAAAACAGGAGTCGTTCAAACACACGTCTCTAACGCATCTATCAGCGCTGGTTTTTATTTTTACTGGGAGCGGGGTTAACTGGTATCGATTTCTTTATGATGGCTCAGTCTTCAGACGCTGACAAATCGCCCTCGCGCATCGGCGCCACAGATCCATACGGTCCCGGGAGAGGAGATTAATCAGAGCGTCGCGCGAGCCGTCCGCACAGCCACACACTCCCTTACGGTCACAAACAGCGGACTCAGAATACGCGGACAACAAAACGGAGACATCGCTGCCGTGAATCTCAATGATGATATTAAACACTGGAGAGAGAGACTGTCTGATATCAAACAGCAGAGAGACTGTCTGATATTAACAGTGGAGAGAGACTGTCTGATATCAAACAGCAGAGAGAGACTGTCTGATATCAAACAGCAGAGAGAGACTGTCTGATATCAAACAGCGGAGAGAGACTGTCTGATATCAAACAGCAGAGAGAGACTGTCTGATATCAAACAGCAGAGAGAGACTGTCTGATATTAAACAGCAGAGAGAGACTGTCTGATATTAAACAGCGGAGAGAGACTGTCTGATATTAAACAGCGGAGAGAGACTGTCTGATATTAAACAGCAGAGAGAGACTGTCTGATATTAAACAGCAGAGAGAGACTGTCTGATATTAAACAGCAGAGAGAGACTGTCTGGCAGCAGAGAGAGACTGTCTGATATTAAACAGCAGAGAGAGACTGTCTGATATTAAACAGCAGAGAGAGACTGTCTGATATTAAACAGCAGAGAGAGACTGTCTGGCAGCAGCAGAGAGACTGTCTGATATTAAACAGCAGAGAGAGACTGTCTGATATTAAACAGCAGAGAGAGACTGTCTGATATAACAGCAGAGAGAGACTGTCTGATATTAACAGCAGCAGAGAGAGACTGTCTGATATTAAACAGCAGAGAGAGACTGTCTGGCAGCAGAGAGAGACTGTCTGATATTAAACAGCAGAGAGAGACTGTCTGATATTAAACAGCAGAGAGAGACTGTCTGATATTAAACAGCAGAGAGAGACTGTCTGATATTAAACAGCAGAGAGAGACTGTCTGGCAGCAGAGAGAGACTGTCTGATATTAAACAGCAGAGAGAGACTGTCTGATATTAAACAGCAGAGAGAGACTGTCTGATATTAAACAGCAGAGAGAGACTGTCTGGCAGCAGAGAGAGACTGTCTGATATTAAACAGCAGAGAGAGACTGTCTGATATTAAACAGCAGAGAGAGACTGTCTGATATTAAACAGCAGAGAGAGACTGTCTGATATTAAACAGCAGAGAGAGACTGTCTGATATTAAACAGCAGAGAGAGACTGTCTGACAGCAGAGAGAGACTGTCTGATATTAAACAGCGGAGAGAGACTGTCTGATATCAAACAGCAGAGAGAGACTGTCTAACAGCAGAGAGAGACTGTCTGATATTAAACAGCAGAGAGAGACTGTCTGATATTAACAGTGGAGAGAGACTGTCTAACAGCAGAGAGAGACTGTCTAACAGCAGAGAGAGACTGTCTAACAGCAGAGAGAGACTGTCTGATATTAAACAGCAGAGAGAGACTGTCTAACAGCAGAGAGAGACTGTCTGATATCAAACAGCAGAGAGAGACTGTCTGATATTAAACAGCAGAGAGAGACTGTCTGATATTAAACAGCAGAGAGACTGTCTGATTAAACAGCGGAGAGAGACCGTTAAAGGCGCTAGGCTACGTAGCGTAGCGTGGCACACTCGGGTAAGCAGGAGTTCCGCTCTCTGAGCGCGGGGCGCAGAGCGTATCAAAGGCTGAGAGGGGAAGAGGCTGTTAATGAAGGCGTTAAGCGTCAGCGCTAATTGCCTCGGTCTTGCGGCACTAATTCACACCGCTGGGCTAATGGCGCTCGACTCCCCCTCCTCCTCCTCCTCCCCCCGACGAGAGGGTCTCCCCTCCGATTCATGAATAAATTATAGCTGTGAGCGATTAAATATGAATGTGCGCTCCCTCACGCTGTATGAATCCGTCACGTCAACCGCCGGGCAGGAACGCACCGGAGAAACCAGGCCAGTTTCACATCCAAACCTGCGAAGCTACAGCCCTCAAAGACGGCTACATCAAAATAAGACCAAAACCAAAACCAAAAATAATAATAAATAACCATAATAACTGTCTCTGGCAGAATGCATTAGAGTTTTAGGCTGTTTATGAATGAACTACAGGAGTAGAATATTGCTCTGCTTTCCAGAACAGTCTAACCTAAGCAGGGATTTTTGTCTGAATGGCAGCAAGGTCTCTGATTCTACGGTGGCCTGACTGCCCAAAAGGCACCGCTTCAATAACACAGCAGGGCCACATCAATAAAAGCACGGGGGGAGTCTTCTGCCCGACTGACCGACATCTCTGGCAACCTGGGGAAAGGTTAGCGTGCCAATCACAGCGCCTCCCATCGCTTCCACAGCTAATGAAGGGGCGGGCGGGAAACCGTCCTTCAGAACAAACTCAGGCTCAAGTTTTAAAAATCAAAGCCACGCTCTCATCGGAGGATATTCTGAAGAATACTTTCTTAATTTTTAGACTATTTTTTCAAAAGTATTTTTAAATATATATGCATGTGTACAAATGTCTTTTTTTTCCCCCAAAAGACAAAAAAAAAAAAAAAAAAGAATACTTGGGAAAATTAAAGTATTATTCAAAATGTCCTCTGCAGA
>CM045891.1:3106471-3123971 GCA_025169545.1 Anguilla japonica
TGCGGAGGTCAGCGGTAAAGATGGCGGCTGTCTGTACCACGCCCTCTCTCTCACGTAGCACGGAACTCGCAGAATAAACAAGTACAGTGTCTACAGTGACTCAGTGAGCAGGCCTTTTGGGGCAGAGGCCAGCTGTGTGCGCACAGCGCGGCGCACAGGATGAGAAGCCTCAGCACGCACGCGGGCCGGTTCCTCAAAAGCACGACGGCGGCGTGTTTCTGAGACCGTCTGGCGCGCGTCTGACTGCATTTCACACGGAGGCAGCTCCCCCCGCCTCTCACCAAGCCGCCAGACTCAGAGTCCAGAGCCGCCGACAGGACCAATCACAGAGGACTTCACTCTCCCTCAGCGCCAACCCCCCAAATAAAACCCTGAGCTCCGCGGGGCAGGACAGCGAGGGTTTGGACGGCGGAGCCGCCAGCTCCAGGGGAGGCCAGAGCGATGGTCCGCGGGCGAACGAGTTCCGCCGGCCAGTAGACCACAGAGCCGCCAGACGGGCGCTCGTAAATCCCGCTCAAACCGACAGCCGTCCGGAGCGCCATCCGCTCTGCTTCTGATTGGCCCGACGGCGGCTCCGGCGATGAGCCCGGCTCAGCGCTGCCATCCGCTCTGCTTCTGATTGGCCCGACGGCGGCTCCGGCGATGAGCCCGGCTCAGCGCTGCCATCCGCTCTGCTTCTGATTGGCCCGACAGCGATGAGCCCGGCTCAGCGCTGCCATCCGCTCTGCTTCTGATTGGCCCGACGGCGATGAGCCCGGCTCAGCGCTGCCATCTGCTCTGCTTCTGATTGGCCCGACGGCGGCTCCGGCGATGAGCCCAGCTCAGCGCTGGACACCCAGAGCCGCGCTGCCCCTGGGACGCGGGTTCCAGGCCTTTCGGTGGCCGAACAGCGACAGAGCGAACGGGGAGAAGGTTCACCATTAACCTCTATGCGTGCGCGCCCCGCCCTGCCCAATCTGGGGAGCGTGTGCTGTGTGCTTACTGTCTCAAAACCAGGCAGGCGGGAAGGAGATCGGGGGCAGAGGGGAGCAGGGTGTAAAAGCAGCCCCCCTCCCCTCCCCTCCCCTCCCCTCCCTCGCCCTCCTGCCCCCCCCCCCGAGCTTATTGAAAAGCTCACTCCAAAATTAGACCCTGAGCAGACAGCAGTGATCAATGGAGGCCGGTGTCTGCCGGGCTTAATGGCATTAGCTGAGGGGAGTGCAGCGGTGGAGGTCTAACGCATTAAACCTGCCTGGCCCGCGCGCCCCTCAAAGACCCCCCCATCTCCCCCCCAAAAACCTGCCTGGCCCGCGTGCTCCTCAAGAGCCCCCCATCTCCCCCCTGCTCCTCCCTGCTCCCCCCTCTCCCCCCCAAAAACCTGCCTGGCCCACGTGCTCCTCAACGACCCCCCCATTTCCCCCCTGCGCCCCTCTCCCCCCCCCACTCAAACCCCCATCTCCACTCCTGCACAGGGGCCACTCTCCCCCCCCACCCCCTCCCCAAAACGGGTATGCCTCAGGCACCCAGATAATGACACTGGTGGGAGGGGAGGGAGGCTTTCCTTAATAGATATCCACCGGCCACCCACGCCCCCCCGCCCCAAACTTGAATGCAGAGCTCTGGTAGAGACCACAGGCAGGGAGGGAGGAGGGGGGGGTCTATAAGCAGGGAGGGAGGGGGGCTTAAAATGAATTGTGCTTGGAATCCAATGTGACAGGCGTGAAGAAGGCTGACCGTCCAATGAGAATGCACCGCTGTGCTTCGGGGCTGGGGTGCAGTGGGGCAGCAGGAGGGTCTGCCAGGCCCTGATACCATGGTCTGGATAACTCAATCAGGGCCGGGGGGGGGTTTGGGGGGGGCTGGGGGAGTCATGCTTCTGCAGTGAGCACCCAGGACAGCCAACAACCAGCCGTTCCTCATTTCCAAATTAGCGCCCTGCTAAAAAGAGCACAGCCCAAATAAGCACACGTCTGCAGCTACAGCAGGAGGAGGCGGCTAATGCGCCAATCCCCCATAATGCATCAGGGGGCAGCAGCAGCAGCAGCAGCAGGTCTCTCGCTCCCTAACGAACAAGCAGGGCTCGTTCAAACCTGCAG
Organism: Anguilla japonica; assembly: GCA_025169545.1. Taxonomy (NCBI): domain Eukaryota; kingdom Metazoa; phylum Chordata; class Actinopteri; order Anguilliformes; family Anguillidae; genus Anguilla; species Anguilla japonica. The sequence continues at coordinate 3,108,547 of CM045891.1, forward strand.
ATTCGTCTTCACTGTAACTGAACACCGGTGTTCAGGCCCCGGAGTTCACCGCGGGTATAAACAGGGGTTTCGGAGGCAGTTTGTCAACGCGGGCTAAGTGGTTCGTTAAAAAGCGGAGCGTTAAGCGGAGGAAACGACCCGCGCGCAGGGAGAACGCCGCGCCGGCGGGACTTTTACGGGGACCGCGGCGATATCGGCGCTCACCGGGGACACGTTGGGCTCCGTTAGCCGCTGAAGAGCGCGCTAATTTGCTCAGGTTTTTAAAAATCCAGCCCATAATGCCAGCGAAGCAGAGCAGCTGACGAGGCCCAGTAAAGCCATCGTCTGGATTTTACGCCCGCACTGAAAACCCATCAGGTAGATAAGATGCACGTTACTGCCGGGCACTTTAAACTCAACTTTAGACTCAACTCTTCCAAATAATAATAAATAAAAGCAAGGGCTGGTATTTACTGCAACTAGTAAATGCAGCAAACACACAGGGCCTGGCATTCGCTAGTGAATGCCACACTCTAAGAGGAGATTTAGGAAGCAAAGCCAACTGCACGTATACTTAAAGCATGAGGTAATATAACCATATAACTTACGTCCATATAACCACATTATATAGGCTATATATCTATAACCGTGTAACCTAAACGCATTGAGCACCTGACAGCGTTGCAGGAAGGGAACCGTAGGCAAACAGGCAGCATCACGAGCACTCAAAGCCATGCCGGTTATCATGAGCGACGCGCGCTAACACAGATAAACAGCACCCTGCACGTGGGACAGGGCCCCTGCAGGCCCCACAGAGCAGCCTGAAGCTCACACCGAGATTCATAATCTGCAGGGGGGCCTCGTGTGGCGCAGCCCGTAGAGCGCTTTCCACATGCTCGCTGCGAGCCGCGACGTCGGCGGTTCGAGTCCGACCGCCGACCTTTGCTGCATGTCTCTCTCTCTCTCTCTCTCTCTCTCTCCTCCTAGTTCTTCCTGTCTCTCTAGACTGATCTGTCAAATAAAGCTGAAGAAGCCCAAAAAAACATTTTAAAAAATAATAATAATAATGATCTGCAGACAGGGCGGACTACACAGGCCCGCTGCCGCTGGCCATCCGGCGTCGTGCCACCTGGGCATTTTTTTGGCGTCTATCCCAAAACCTGGGAGTCGCAGGGAGCATGAGAAAAGGGGGGGGGGGGGGTCCCAGCTCTGCCGCTGCCCGGGTCCGGTGGGCCCCCACACAGGAAGGGGTCGTGGTGGCAGACTGACAGCACCTCTGTGCATATGGTGGCAGACATTCTCAGACACAAGCTCTGTGTACAAGCTTACCTACGCACAGGCCTCTCTCTGATAGGCAGGCTGGGCTAACAGAGGAGTCTCATTACACAAACACACAGGCCCACAACTACGAGCCTACAATACAGCACAAAAAAGGAAAGAACATTTACTCAAGAGAGTGTGCGTGTGCGTGTGTGTGTGTGCGCATGTGTGTGCACGTGCGAGCGATAAAAATATGTTCATATGTCTGAACATATGCCTTCTGCATATGCCACTTCCAGGACTGAAAGTTACAGTATAATTAGTGACGTCACTCTCTGCAGAAGAGGGTTAATTAAATTGCCTCTCTCCCGCTTCTCTGGAAATGAAGTTGTGTCACGATGACATACTGCACGCCTGTCGGTGTAAATCCCTGGCCCTTGTTTACGACTGAATGGATCACAGAAATTGATCATTTTTATTTCAAGGGTAAAAAGAAAAAAAAAGAAAAATAAGAACTTTCTGCTGGGTGTTTCCTGAGACCCCACCAGTGCAGTGATGTATCTGCAGACCATATTAATATTCATGAGGTATGATGATGTATCTACAGGCTGTGTGAATATTCATGAGGTATGACAGTGGAGTCACAAATGAGCTCCTCCCCCCTCACCCCCACCCACCCCCCTGGCCCCCAGTACCACCACAACACAGGACCACCAGAACCAGCCAAACACAGAACCACCAGAACCAGCCAGCCCTGAACACAGTAACAGCCTCTACACAGAACCACCAGAACCAGCCAGCCCTGAACACATTACCACCTCAACACAGAACCACCAGAACCAGCCAGCCCTGAACACAGTACAGCCTCTACACAGAACCACCAGAACCAGCCAGCCCTGAACACAGTAACAGCCTCTACACAGAACCACTAGAACCAGCCAGCCCCTGAACACAGAACCTCCTCAGCACAGAACCACCAGAACCAGGCAGCCGTTGTCCGATCAGGCTGACCTCGCCCTGCGACGGGACCCACGGGGTCCGGCGGAGAACAGGTGAGCGAGCCCGTCGCGGATAAAAGCTCGCGCTCGGCCTGCCAGGAAGGACGCGGACGGGCGGCGCGTCGTATTTATAAACGCCCTTGGGAACCATCCAGAAGGGCTCTGTGTGCAGCCCCAGCGGTGGGGAAATCAATAGCGAGCACCGAGATGATGGAAACAGCTGGAACGGGGAGCGCTGATGAAATATTATCACTCGGCCTACCATGTGCTCCACCATAAACAGCTTGCGTATCATGGCACTGAAACAGCTTTTCTATCCACCCCACCCCCCCCCCATTCCAAATCTATAAAAGGATGGTGTCATGTGATCTTCTGAAGACCGATGACAATGGCAATTATGTATAGATGTGAGAACCACGAGACTCCAGAGGGATTGAGGCACTGGGAAATTCTTATTTTAAATGTGAAATAATGCCTAAAAACCAATAGTGGGTGAGAATGCTCCCCCATTGTTTGATTTTCTTTCTTTTTTAGTATTATTACTGTGGAATGTTCCCGAGGTTTCAATGAAAGAAATTCCAGTAAATTTCCGATTTCTGTAGTTGAGTGAACATGAACTGATGATCAAACTCATTTTGAGTTGAAATTCCTCTCTCTGTCTCTCAGGTCACATTTCCTGAACCAGAAGCACTAACATCTATAAAATGAATAGTTAGAAAAGGAACAAGTGTGTGTGTGTTTGTGTGTGTGTGTGTGTGTATGTGTGTGAGAGTAATTCACATGTAACATATATTAGCTCAAAGCTTTGCGTGTTGCAAAGGCTGCACCACTAAAACATTATTAATATGTCCAGTAAAATATTATTAAATGCCTAAATCACAAGCAATGTCAAACATGGCCGCTACAAGGCCCACAACACAACACAAGAGAAAATAAAAATAATACGATGCATAATTTAGGTTTTGCTTTTAACATCTCGATATTATCCCAACAGCAGTGAGAGCTTTTAGGCCCCGTGTCCTGGGAGGTGTAGGGTTTCATCCGGACAGGAAGCAGAGGCGATAACGATCGATAGGCTGTGCATTAGGCCCCACGAACACTTCCCCTCTCAAAACTATTATTCTTCTCCACACAAACACTCCCCTGCAGAACGGGGCAGCGCCGGGCCATCGGATTCACATAAAGTCTGCAGCAGCAACACTTCCAGCGCCAGGCCAACGCAAATCCATCACCAGCCGCTCTCCACTCCCCTCAGCTCTACGCCATGGAGCACGGCAGCATAGCCACACCCCATATTTTAAAGTGCAGACAGCTACATTCAGGGGGAAAAAAACTACAGATATTAATAAAGCACAGCACTCTGTACTCACACCTAACAATTTCCATAACAGGGTTTTGCTTTACCTTGCATTTGCAAATTTAGATTTAAAAAAAAGTTTTACTTTATTTGCTCATTACTAGGCACCAAAAATAAGCGTGTTGTGGGGGGGGGGGGGGGTTAAAAAAATGTGCACTTGCCTAAACGAAAGGGTGCATTGCTGTTAGATTGAATGCCCCCTGCGGCCAGCAGGTGCAGGAGTTTGGATGAGGAAGACACCCCCCCCCCCCCATTTAGCACAGCAGGCACGCGGCACATGTCTCAGTGCGGGCACCCTCGCTCCCCCCCCCCCACGTGCCCGCATTATTATTCACACAACCGCCAGCCGGCTCATTACCGCCTAACTTCTGCAACACCATCGATTGCTGAGGCACCAGGATTAAGCACTCTGCACCTGAGGGAGGGGGAGAAAAGTTTGCCAAACATTTTTTTGTCTGCTTACCCCCCCCCCCCCCCCCCCCCACCCCCCCCCCACCCTGAATCCCCGCCCCTAATACCCCTGAACCCCCCCCCCCCATAGCCCCCCCCCCCCCCACTCTGAATCCCTGCCCCTAATACCCCTGATATCCCCACCCCCCCCACTCCCATAGCCCCCCATCACAAGAAAAGCTGGCTAAACTGTGGAAAAACATCTCACAACTCAACGTAATTGCAGGATTCCTGACACTGGCTTCTCCCTCAGAAGACAGCAGCAAACGGGGGAGAATGAATGCTAATGGTCATCAGAAAGCCATTAGCAACACTGCCAGGAAGCTCACGAGCACGCCAACCTAGGATATGGCTGACCACCAGAAAACAGGCAGATATGGGAGAGTGCCCTGCTCCACAGAGTAACAGCACAGTGGAGCATTATGGGAGATTGTTCTGCACACAGAGTAACAGCACAGTGGAGCATTATGGGAGATTGTTCTGCACACAGAGTAACAGCACAGTGGAGCATTATGGGAGATTGTTCTGCACACAGAGTAACAGCACAGTGGAGCATTATGGGAGATTGTTCTGCTCCACAGAGTAACAGCACAGTGGAGCATTATGGGAGATTGTTCTGATCCACACAGAGTAACAGCACAGTGGAGCATTATGGGAGATTGTTCTGATCCACACAGAGTAACAGCACAGTGGAGCATTATGGGAGATTGTTCTGATCCACACAGAGTAACAGCACAGTGTAGCATTATGGGAGATTGTTCTGCTCCACATAGACACCATTATAACAGCACTTCCCAGCTTCATATAACATAATGTAGTGTCATGATTTGATATGGTCCAAACATGCGGTGGTGATGTAAAATGGGAGTAACACTAAAGGAGACCGTCCCCATTGTCTGCCTTTCCTTTGTTTTTCTAACGCGCGACACATTATCGCCACGGAGATCATTAAGTCCTCGCGCGTCCCATAATGAAGACGAGCGCGGAGGAAAATCCTGACACAGACGTCTGCTCCAAGGGCCACGGCTTCACGCCCTTCCAGCCGAGCGGCACGGAGAGACAGCGCCTCGTTTAGCGCCCAAGAGTGCGCGTGAGAGGTGGCACTTCAGCGGGAACAGGTCACGCTCCCGGCCGGCTGTGGTCTGCTTCAGACTGAAGCAGAGGCCAGGGGGACGGAATGAAGCAGAGGTCGGAATGAAGCAGAGGCCAGGGGGACGGAATGAAGCAGAGGCCAGGGGAACAGACTGAAGCAGAGGCCAGGGGGATGGAATGAAGCAGAGGTCTGAAGCAGAGGCCAGAGGGACGGAATGAAGCAGAGGCCAGAGGGACGGAATGAAGCAGAGGCCAGGGGGACAGACTGAAGCAGAGAGACTGAAGCAGAGGCAGGGGGATGGAATGAAGCAGAGGTCTGAAATGAAGAGACAGACTGAAGCAGAGGGATGGAATGAAGCAGAGGCCAGGGGGACAGGACTGAAGCAGAGGCCAGGGGGATGGAATGAAGCAGCGCTCTGAAGCAGAGGCCAGAGGGACGGAATGAAGCAGAGGCCAGGGGGACACACTGAAGCAGAGGCCAGGGGGATGGAATGAAGCAGAGGTCTGAAGCAGAAGCCAGGGGGACGGAATGAAGCAGCAGCCAGGGGGCTGGTCTGAAGCAGAGGCCAGGGGGACGGAATGAAGCAGAGACTAAGGAGACAGAATGAAGCAGTGGCCAGGGGAACCGACTGAAACAGAGACCAGGGGGACGGAATGAAGCAGAGGTCTGAAGCAGAAGCCAGGGGGACAGACTGAAGCAGCGGCCAGGGGGACGGAATGAAGCAGAGGCCAGGGGGACGGAATGAAGCTTCTTTCCTGAGTGACAGTATCGTATTATAACAGATGCGTTTGGGGTAGACCAGAGATGGCCAGAACTTGGGAAGGGGGGTGTGGGCATAGCATCTGTCTGTTTGGGGTGCACCCTGCTCTGACAAGACACTCGCTGTGGCGGGACGCGGGGTTGGGGGGTGGGGCACAGACCAGGCTTATCCAGAGCCACACACCCGTCAGAAATACCAGCCCGGGGAATTCGACTCAACGTCTACACAGAGTATGCAATCAATCAAGCCAGTACTGACCCCATGACCCCTCCCATACCAGCACGAAGACTGACGCTCATGCATATTCCAAAACCTCGAGGGGGGGGTGCATACACAACCATCTACAGAACTTCAGAGGGACGCAAATGTGCAACAGAAAAACACACAACGCCATTCACCTGATATTAGCATCTATCAGCAGCAGCCCACAAACCTGTAGCTTAGCATGAGCTCAGCATAAGAGTGCAGCACTAAACATCAATCACTTCTGCGCACAGATAAATAAGACATTTACAAACTAAAAAATTGAAGCTAGTGAGTGTGAGTGAGTGAGTTAGTGAGTGAGTGAGTGAGTTAGTGAGTGAGTGCGTGAGTGTGTAAGTGCGTAAGTGAGTTAGTGAGTGAGTGAGCGAGCAGGCGAGCGAGCGAGCGAGTGAAAGAGTGAATGAAGACAGCAGAGGCACACTGATCTGGAACAGGGCACAGGACAGCAGGATCAGACACAGAGCAGGCTGCTCAGAGCAGCTTGGGGACGAGATCGCAGCATCACTTACTTTGGAGGACCACGGCTGCAGACAGTTGGCATAGCAACGGACGAGGAAAGCCATTTCCCAGGCAAGGGGGAGGGAAAGTTTCCCCTTTCCAAACGAGGAGAGAAAAAGAGGGAGAAAAAGAAGAGAAACACGCAGCGATGCCGGCGGGAGAGTTTCTGTCGTCCCGCTGCGCTGGAGTCACAAGCGCGCCGGTCGCCCCCACCGCCCGGCGAGAGAGCGCCCCAAATCAGAGCAGCTGTCAATCACAGAGGAGCACAGCCCCCCGCCCCCCCCCCCCAACTCCGCTCCGTCTCAAAAGCGCCCGAGCCCCCAAAACTGTCCCTCAGCGGCAGAGCCAGACGCCCCGAAACGCAGATCCCAGGAGAGAGAGAGACGCGTACGCCGCGGCACCTGGGGGTCCGCAGGAGGGCTCCCCGCCGGCCAAACTTGTTGAAGCGGGGTGGTGGCGCGGACCCGAGGGTGTCGCTGGCCCCCCCCGGACGCACTCGCCGAAAGCGGAGACGGGCTGCCTCATCGGCGGCGGCGGCGGCGGCGTCGGTGCGGTCCACGGCCGGCGGTACAGCACGCTGCTTCCTGTCCTCCCGGAGAGCGAGCCAAACTCCTCAGGCGCTCCTGGCAGCAGTCGCGGTCACAGTCCCCCCCCCCCTCCCCTGCCGTGCCCCCCCCCCGCAGCGCTCAGCGTCTCCGGCACCGCGGCTGGTTCGGCGGCACACCCGCGCGCTAACGCTAACGCTAACGCTCGCGCTCGCTCGCCTGCTCTCTCTCTCTCTCGCACCGCCGGGCTCTGCAGCAGCACCGCCGTCCGCGCTCAGCTCCTCCGCTACGACTGCCTCCGCGCGATTGGGCGCTCCTCCGCGCGGCGGAACCGCTAATAAGGAGAGGGAGGGGAGGGAGAGAGAGAGAGAGGGAGGGAGGGAGGGGAGGAGAGCGGAGCAGCAAAAGGATGACATCACCTGGGCGGGAGGCGCGGGGAGGGAGGGAGAGCCGGGGAAACTGCATTAGCCCGATTGGCTGTCTGGCAGCTGGGGAGCAGAGGAGAGACGGGGGGGAATCTTTATTGATCAGAAAACAACATAAACCTCAGAGTCTTCTCCCCCCCCCCCCCCCCCCCCCAACACCCCCGCCCCTGCCACGACCATGAGGGGAGGGGGGCAGCGCAAAGAAAAACACAACCGCGTAAATAAGCGACAATAATAATTCAAAAAACATAAAGCGCGGTCCGCATGCATCCTCCCGAGCAGACGCCACCCGTGCTGTCAGGTCTAACGCAGGGAAATATGCAAATGCATGCGTCTGCACAAAGCCGGGCCTCGCCGCAGCTCGACAGGGCGTGCGGCAGAAAGAGGACCATAATGCACAGGGTGCGATCGCTCCCGAGGAGCTGCGTGCGGACGGACGGACTGACGGACGGACAGACAGACACGCAGACTGTGAGCCCAACGGAATGGCAAAAACAAAGAGCAGGACGTCTCGTCCGTCCACTTCCTGCACCCTGGAGGAAAGGCGACACCGAACGGCGTCTGATTGCCGAAACGCAGTCCTGAGCACACGCACAGCGCGCTCGCACACACGTGCACACTGCACGCGCTCAGGACTGAGCCTTTCAGACGCTTCACAGTTAAACCCTGCGCAGAGGAGGAAAAGAAAAGAAGAGAAAGAAACGTGAATAAATCCAAGACCCATGAATTGCATCACATTACAAATGCACAAGCAGGGATTTTTTTTCAGTTGCGCACAGAATGCATCTGCTGCGCGCAGTCAGGACGCATCTGCTGCGCGCAGTCAGGACGCATCTGCTGCGCGCAGTCAGGACGCATCTGCTGCGCGCAGTCAGGACGCATCTGCTGCGCTCGGTCAGGACGCATGCACGTCTGCGCGCTCCAACCAGCCTCTGCACCAGCACGGCGATGGGGACTGAGTTCTATTTCCTCCACGGTTCGCCCTCAAGTAAGGATGACATCATCCCTTTCGGCGGCGGCCAATGGGAGGCGAGCACATGGAGCTCTCACGGGAGAGTGCTGTGTGTAAGACAGCGCGCTCCGCAGACCGTGTCTGAGCCGCGCGCGGTGCGGGGGGGGGGGGGGGGGCGCCTTGCCCGTGAGCTGCACCGGCTCGCACGGTGGGGAGAGGGGGGGGTCCCCTGCTCACCCCCCCCCCCCCCCCCCCCCCCCTTAATAAAATGAATCTTCACCGGGAGACTCTGTGCGAGCTGGAGACACCTGTCACTCAGAGGCAGGGGGGGCTGCAGGGGGGGCTGCGTGCGGGCGAGAGGACTTCCTCTCATCTTTAATTTAAGCTGGGGGCGGAGCCCTCCAAGCGAACCGCAGCAGCCCATCGGCCCCTCGCCCCTGATGACCCAACCCCTGCCCCCCGCCCCCCGCCAGGTTCGGTTCTGTGGCGGGTCAGCGTGCGGGAGGGAGGGGGGTGGGAGGCGGCAGCCTGCGAGACGGCGGGCGGGGGCGAGCGGGGGGGCGAGGGGGGGGGGGGGGGGGGGGGGCGAGCAGGAGGGGGGGGGGCGAGCTCCCTCAGCTGAGAGATGGGGAGCAGGATGCACATCCTCTGTCTGCTGCCTCACCTGCGTCACTTGCCACACAAACCCCCAGAGCCTTGCCCAACGCTTCCTGAGAGAGGCGCTTCTGAGACAGCTGCCTGCGAGGGGGGGGGCGACGGGGGGGGGGCGCCTATCTGTCACACGCTTCATAAACAAACACACCAGACCACATGTGCAGAGCTCACGTCAAGCAGCCAGCAGCCGAAGTTTCACTCCTGTGAGCTGCGGTGGTGTCGATTCGAGCGCTCTCTCAAACGAGGAGTATCAGCGCTAATGTTTATAACGGCACACGATTCTGACTAGGCCCCGCCCCTCTCATTAAACCATGCAGGGGTCACCCCCCCCCACTCCAGGGAAAGAGTGGAGCTTCTCTCAACGTGGAAAACAGGCAGACGCACACAGAGCAGAGCTCTAAAGAACCAGCACAACAAGCCCCTGCAGCAGGCAGACTCAGGCGCAGTGAGGACGCAGGCGCTAGGCTGCCACTGCGTTTCCGCTCCCTGCTGCTTCCTGTGCAACCGACTCCTGAAATGCGCTCAGCTGTGCTGTACTGAGCTGGGCTGCACTGTACATTTTAGTCCTGCTCTGGGCTGTGCTGTGTACAGCTGTACTGTGCTGATATGTACTGTGCTGCTCTGGGCTGTGCTGTGTACAGCTGTACTGTGCTGAGATGTACTGTGCTGCTCTGGGCTGTGCTGTGTACAGCTGTACTGTGCTGATATGTACTGTGCTGCTCTGGGCTGTGCTGTGTACAGCTGTACTGGGCTGGTATGTACTGTGCTGCTCTGGGCTGTGCTGTGTACAGCTGTACTGTGCTGAGATGTACTGTGCTGCTCTGGGCTGTGCTGTGTACAGCTGTACTGTGTTGATATGTACTGTGCTGCTCTGGGCTGTGTTGTGTACAGCTGTACTGTGCTGATATGTACTGTGCTGCTCTGGGCTGTGCTGTGTACAGCTGTACTGTGCTGAGATGTACTGTGCTGCTCTGGGCTGTGCTGTGTACAGCTGTACTGTGCTGAGATGTACTGTGCTGCTCTGGGCTGTGCTGAGTTGGACTGTGCTGCTCTGTGCTGTGCTGTGTACAGCTGTACTGTGGTGAGATGTACTGTGCTGCTCTGGGCTGTGCTGTGTTCAGCTGTACTGTGGTGAGTTTTACTGTGCTGCTCTGTGCTGTGCTGTGCTGATCTGGTCTTCACTGGGGTAGCTGTGCCTCAGGTGCAGGTTCGGCTGTTGCTGTTATTCCTCCCACACAGGAATTCCTGTCTTTTTCACAAACCCCTCCACCCAGTTCCTCTGTGGAGCCGGGGGGGGTCAGGGGGTCGGACAGGAGAGAAGGGGGGGCAGGGTAACCCCTCGAGGAGGACGGGCTCATTTACAGGGGGGCTGGATGCAGAGAGCAGGAAGGCCCCCCCACCCCCCGCGTGCCCCCCCCCCCCTCGGGTCCAGTGCTCCCAGAAGCCCCGGGAAAAGCAGGCTGATTACAGCATCAGAGAGATCCATCTCACTAAGTGGGATGAAAATATGAGCCGTCCCCAGAGGGCGAGGGGGGCTGGGGGGGGGTGGGGGGGTGCAGGCAGGTTGTCATCTCTGCTGCGATGATGTAATCCCATAAAATTAGCAACAGTAGCAGCAGCAGTGCCAGCAGCAGAGGAGGAGAGAGGCTACAGCGCTGCAGGGCCGACCTGGGACCCCCCGAACCAGGGCCTTAACGCACCCCCCTCTACCCCCCCACCTGTAAGAGGGCACGCTGCTACGAGCAGGGCGGGGCGGGGCGGGGGGGGCAGCAGAAAGTGATGCCTTCACGTTCCTGTCGCCGCGTTGCCAACGGCAACCTCGCGCGGAGGCCCACCGTCGCTGCGCTGGTAGTGAAGGGGCTCGCGCGGGTCCAACATGGTGAGATATAGATCTGCAGGTTTACCGGGTGACCCCCCCCACGCCCCCCCCCCACCCGCGCCTCCACTAGCTCGTAAATCATTCCGGGGCAGCAGCGCCGTGGCAACAGGCAGGGCGAGTCCCCAGAGATAGACCCTATTAGCCAGCGACCCCCCCACCGCCCAACCCGGCCCCCGCCCGTGACCTCTCACTGTGACGGGGGGGGGGGGGGGGGGGCAAATTAAGCACCACGGAGGCAGGGTTATGCCCGAGAGCTTATGAGGTGCTCCCCAGCCAATCAGGGAAAACTGATTGCCATCTCACCATCAGACCACCAACAGCCTACGGGATACAGACCATGAGATGAGTCTACAGCATGTTAGATCAGCCTACGGGATACAGACCATGAGATGAGTCTACAGCATGTTAGATCAGCCTACAGCATACAGACCATGAGATGAGTCTACAGCATGTTAGATCAGCCTACAGCATACAGACCATGAGATGAGTCTACAGCATGTTAGATCAGCCTACAGCATACAGACCATGAGATGAGTCTACAGCATGTTAGATCAGCCTACAGCATACAGACCATGAGAGGGCCGGTGGGTGTGTGCAGGTTTTTGTTTCCACCAATAACCTTGGCTAAATGAGCTAACTGGCTAATATGGACTGTGAGATCAGTCCACAGAATATGGACCATGAGTTTGGTCTACGCTGTAGACAGACAGTAAGATCAGTCTATCTGCACAGCCAGACGTCAGCTGAAATCATAAAGCTAGCACGTTTCAAATAACACCTAATCGTCTGCGTGCACCACTTTTGCAAAAAGCGTTTTGTGCGGAGAGCTAAATGCGCGCTGGTGCGCCTCTGCACCCCCATGCAGAAAGGTGACAGCAGCTGCGCCGCGGTGCGAGCGCGAAGCGAAGCCCAGCAGGCGAACAGAACGCCGGCGACGCGGAACAGAAACTCGGCGTCTCTGGAGCGGACGTTTCGCAGCTCGCGCCGCTGCGCGCAGGCGGAAGCGCAGGCCTCTCCGAGCCGGGGGGGGGGGGGAGGGGGCACGCTCGGGCTCTCACATCGCTGAGGACAAGCAGCGCAGCAGACGTCTTGCAGACTGACAGGAAGTGCGACACCGCAGACAGCCGCCACCAGCTTCCTGTCCTCTTCGAGCAGCGCGAACACTGCCATGGCCACGACGCGCTGAGCTCTGCTCTCCTACCCCCGCCACCCCGCCACCCCCACCCCGATAACGACTGCAATCAGTTATCGATACGAGAGCAGCTCGCGCCCCGCAGCCCACGCCGCAGAGGAGCCATCTGAGCAGCTCTCTGATTTTTTCGTTTTGGGGTTTTTCAAAAGCTGCACCAAAAAAATTCCCCACAGTGCTCTCTTGCTTTCTCACGGCTGGGTCTTCCACTTCGTACTCCGGCCGATTCCGCTTCATACCTGTCTTTAAATGAATCAGAACTTTGCTCTAAAAACCTCCTGTTGCACTTTTAATTAGACCCGACAGACAGAGCGGACTCCTCTGCGGTGTCGATGACCTGCTTCTGGTCACAACACCTGCAGCACACCAGAACGTCACAGGAACTGAGAGTCAAGACTCAAAGAGCCACAGCCATCCTGAGAGCATTTGAAAACGCAGAGGTGACACGGTGGGTGGCTGCTGAATATTTTTACCCTTAAATGAATTAAAAGGACTGACACATGAAAGAATTATCTGCCCAATGAATCAGTCCCTCTCCCTTGAATCTCGGAACGTTACATCTCCAACCTCATTTGGATCCATTCATCCATCCATCCATCCATCTATCTCCATCAGTTTGTCTCAGCAACTGACAAGTTCAAAGGTTTAAATCAAAATCCCAACTGAAATCTGTTCTCAAAAATGGTTTAGTTTGCCAGTCCAAATTATGAAAAAATACAAGTGGCAAACAGGTAGGGATCCAAGGCGCTCTTGATGGCTAAGTTAAAAGCCTTTCCTGGAACATGGCGAGAACAATTTTAAATGTGCTGGACCTACGCGTTGCGGCCTGAGGGAGACCATGCGATGCCGCGAACGCGTAGGTCCAGCATGTTTTCATTTTTCTGAAACTAAACAAAAAAAGGTTGTTGTTGTCCCTATGGTAACAAGACGCCAAACTGCTGATGTTTACATTGTGAAAACATGGTGGCATCCGGTGAAATTATTGAGAAATAGGGAAGGAAGCGATTTTAAATCTCCTTCTCTCGAAATAAATTGAAATCCTTTTTGTTTCAGTGTCCTTCAGTCACTTAACGAAACGAGCAAAAAAAGATTATGATCTAGCCTAGTTAAACAGATGCCCTACATGCTGGACGAAGGCATTTCAACTATTTTAGGATGTCGGCTAACCGGTTCACTGAATTAATCAACCCCATTGGTCTCTACAGTTTATCACCTTATGCCTTTATGTTTATCAACACCAGCCCAAAAAAAAAATAATAACAAGACCAGGTCAAAACCTAGTATATGGCTGGACCGGCTGACCAATGGTGTAACTTCATAACTCGGCCAACCAATGGTGTAACTTCATAACTCGGCCGACCAATGGTGCCACTTCATCACTCACTCAGTCACTCACTCACAGACGTTTGCGTTTGTAGGGCTGGCCCCCGCTGTTGCGGTCCAGCCAAAAAAACAACGTGTCCACGACAATGAATTTCGATGCTCCGTCTGGCTTGTCCAATCAACACTGCGCAACGAAGTATGACGTTGTCCACGACATGCAAATCGCGTGACGCGACACGGAGAACAAGTGTCCTGCTACACTTTCTATTCCAGCTGAAAACACCTCGTTTTTGCTGCGCGACACTTGCCTACAGCCGCTTGCCTACAGGGTCGTACGGGAAAGCGCAAGCAGGGCTTTAGGCGCCGCGCCTCACCTCCAACCTCAGCTAGACTACAGCGTTAGCGGCGCCGCACTCGCGCTCGCTCTCAGGGACTCGTTACATAATTAGCTCTGCGTCAGGGAAACCGCAGGGGCTGCGGCCAGGTTACAGCCCCGAGAGCTACGGAGCGCGCTGCAGCTTCGTGCTAACCCTACCGCGCGCTGACCGACGTTAGCTCGCTACCCGCAGTGCCACGGTAACCTGAGCTAACTCACGCTAACCTACGTTAGCTCACTGCCCGCTGCGCTGCGCTAACCTGAGCTAACTCACGCTAACCTACGTTAGCTCACTGCCCGCTGTGCGGCGCTAACCTGAGCTAACTCACGCTAACCTACATTAGCTCACTGCCCGCTGTGCGGCGCTAACCTGAGCTAACTGCACTAACATGATACCCTTTCAAAGGGTCAAAAGCGGCTGTGCAGCGCAGTCATTCAGAGAACGATACAGCAGTCGAGTGCTCTTGTCACAAAGTTTCCCCACACCTGGACATCAGAGCAACATAAACAGACAAGAACAAACCCCCCAGGGCACACAGTGAGAAAGAGAGAGAGGCAGCGTAAGAAGGAAACAAGTGTGAAACATTACTGTACAGCACGATGACTGCCTCCAACATTAAAAAAGAAAAAAAAAACTATTTTCACTCACCAGAAACTAAACGCTTCAGCTCTGCCCTCTATGATTCATACTCGATGGAACAGACTCAATAGTTTAACCGATAATTAAGCTGTTTTCACGTGAAAGGTCTCGGTTTCTAAACTGACAGAACGTGAGAAGCTGCGTACAATGGCATCATATCACATCACCGGGCTGGGTTCCAGAGGGTGGGGGGGGGGGGGGGGGGGGGGGGGGGGGCAGGCGGCAGAGGGAGGTGGGGGGGGGGGGCAGGGAAATCTCACCAACTGTCGGTGATGAAGTGTGGAGCAGACAGATTAGGCAGGAGGGTAACTGAAACGCAGAGGACTGATTGTATCGGTAGGGGGCAGTCCCCTCGGAGGCGGGTGTGAATGAGTCCTCTCGCACATGTGCGGTTCCACCTGCGGGGGTTTTTTGCACACGCGTTTGCCCTTTCAGCTAAACGCCAGGCTGAAGCGCTCGGCCACGAGCAGAGACGCACGGCATACCGCAGAGCGCTTCAAACACACAAAAACAAACGCTTCACTTTCCACGAAGAGAAGTGAAAGAGAAACACGCTTCTTTTTCCCCTCCGATAGCTCACCGAACCGAACTCAAACGCGGCTCCCGTGTTGAACACAAACAAACAGCCTGACGCTAATCACACGGCTTCCAGAAGCCCCGCCGCAGCCGCTGGGTAACCTAGAGCCCGGCCTCCGCGCTCTCGCCGTGTGCGCTCCACGCTAGCGGAGATTTAAACCAGCAACCCCCCCCCCCCCCCCCAATCCCCACGCGTACGCTGCTCCC
>CM045891.1:3128971-3136471 GCA_025169545.1 Anguilla japonica
CAAAGCTGAGGAGAGAGCACAGGAGAGACGGCCATTTTAGACACCTGCTTTCTGTACGTGATCCACGTCACTGTACAGAGACCACAGAGGAGATGTGTCCATTTTAGACACCTGCTTTCTGTATGCGATACACATCACTGTACAGAGACCACAGAGGAGACGTGTCCATTTTAGACACCTGCTTTCTGTACGTGATACACATCACTGTACAGAGACCACAGAGGAGACGTGTCCATTTTAGACACCTGCTTTCTGTACGTGATACACATCACTGTACAGAGACCACAGAGGAGACGTGTCCATTTTAGACACCTGCTTTCTGTACGTGATACACATCACTGTACAGAGACCACAGAGGAGACGTGTCCATTTTAGACACCTGCTTTCTGTATGTGATACACATCACTGTACAGAGACCACAGAGAAGATGTGTCCATTTTAGACACCTGCTTTCTGTATGTGATACACATCACTGTACAGAGACCACAGAGGAGACGTGTCCATTTTAGACACCTGCTTTCTGTTACACATGACTGTAGAGAGAGCACAGGAGAGACATGTTCAGTTTAGAGATCCAACACACACACATACACACACACACACACGCATAGTATTCAGCAGAATTTGTACAGTAAACAACACATAAGACAGGAAGACAGGAAGCCACAGAATTCAGGATAGACGGACAGCCGCTGGAGCAGGACGGACGGACGGTACGCAGTCTGACGCAGACAGCAGCGCAAACTCAAAGCGGTTAGACGGCCTCGTTCAGCCGCAGCTCTGTTTGAGTCATTAGTCACACGCAAAGGTTTACGGGCCGGCTCCTTCCCGCCCTTGTTTATTAATCTGCGGTAATCAAAATTCCGTTTGATCTCCTTCCTTTCGCCTCGGTCACCAGCGGGGGAGGGAGCAGGCAGCGGGGACCGTCGGAGCGGGGACCACGGACCGCTGAAAGCCGCCGGTTCGGCCGGGACCCGCTGGACGCAAGCCTCTGCCAAATACAGGCAACGTGATGTCCCAGAATGCAATGTCTCCCAACAAGCAAACACCACCGTCCATTGACACGCATTACGACACGCTGGTCTTGTCATTTCCTGCACCATCTCTTGCCAGGGCGGGTGTGGTTAAAGCGTCAGAGGGGGGGTTAACCTTTAATGGCCCGTAATGGCCGGGGGGGGGCCCTCGACGTCCTCGCCGTTCGATAAGGTCATGTTTGGCTTTGATGGTGGCGGGGGGGGGGGGGGGGGGGCCCCCATTGATCCGTACGGCCTTCCAGGGCCCAACCAGAGGAGGGCCCGATGTGCTTTATGCACAGCACCGTTCCCTGTACACAGAGTGCGTGTGTGTGTGTGTGTGTGTGTGTGTGTGTGTGTGTGTGTGTGTGTGTGCGTTTGTGTGTGTGTGTGTGTGCGTGTAAGACCGCTCGCTCTCTGAGACCGTACTGCTCTACATCCATCCGTTGGCTTCATACACAGTTTCCACTCTGAAGTGCAGCAAACAAAAACCTTATTTGGCTTCAGGGTGCCACTGAGCCCTGCTTCACATTAAGAACAAAAAAAATCCCTCAGCGATCACGGCTAACGGATTGTGCAAATAAGTAAATCAGCAGGTAAGTAAGTAAGTAAATAGCGCAGCTACAATTAAAGAAGAAGCCAGTTCAGCAGATTTCAAATATCGACAAACACGTTTAATCGCACATTTGTGAGGAACTGAGGGATGTTATAAATAAATAAATAAATAAATAAATAAATAAATAAATACATAAATAAATAAATAAATCTTATCTATCTGTCTATTTGGTTCTTTAACCATCAAATTGATACGAGAGCAGGACATCATTTCCTGAGACTGGGGGAGGGTGTGTAGAGGGAAATGAGAAAAGTAAAAAAGCATTTTTCCGTCTGACACCATTTTAATTTAGCAAAATAAAACCAGAATACGACGCAAATAAACATACAAAAAATTAAAAAAAAAAACCGTGATGGCCACACGTGTCGGGGTCGGGCAAGTCATTACTTTTAAGAATGGAGAACATCCCCCAAATAAGGAAGCCAATTCACAACCGCTCAACGACGACGACGTTTCTGCAATAGAGGAATTCCTGTCCAGCCCGGAAGCCTGCAGGGCTGTTGCCCAACAGACAGAGAGTACCGGTCACACTCCCCCCACTATGACCAAACCCCAAAACTGGGGAGGGGGGGGGGGGGGGGGGGGGGGGGGGGACAATCCACACCTACCGAAGCGAGAGGGCGTGTCTTCCACAGAGGAAACACCGCCATTATGGCCGTGCAGTGTGCGGGCCTCTACAGCGCGATTAGCCAAATGCTACACGCGGCCTCGTTCACACTCACATCATGGAGGGCTGCGGTGTCTGTTCGATTTTTGTGTGCTCCTGCGCTTAAGAGCTTAACATAAGCCACTGATTGGCCAAAGAGGCCGCACACCTGCTTTCTCGCATTGTCTGCTGACTGAGAGGGAATCAGAAAGAGCAGCAGAGACCGTGGCCCTCCTGGACTGGAGTTTGACACCCCATCTTAGTCAGAACTACAGTAACTGTTTACCGTGTTCAAATGAAAAACGTATCGCTCTGGTGCTGTTCCGCGATTGGTCAGCGAATGTTCCAGCCTTGCTGACAACTCTGCTGACGGACACACATTTACCTCAAATCACACATCTTAACTTCTGTTTGGCCCAGATGCACTTTGGCCACGAGAGGAGAGAGAAAGGGGTGCATTCTGGGACAAA
Source organism: Anguilla japonica (assembly GCA_025169545.1). NCBI lineage: Eukaryota > Metazoa > Chordata > Actinopteri > Anguilliformes > Anguillidae > Anguilla > Anguilla japonica. Next base: position 3,131,717 of record CM045891.1, read on the forward strand.
ATGAACCTCCGTCATCCAGAGAAGGGGAAACGGGGGAAAACAAAAACCACAATGACGCAAAAAGGAAGAGAGGGAGGAGGACGAGGAGGATGGAGGGAGGAGGTCCAACCGCTCCCATGATCACGCAGCTCCCCAAACGCGTCTCCTAACGGTCCCCTCTCGAGAGGCGGCGGCAGACCCACAATGCACCTGCGGCCGCCGGGCACGGGCGCTCGCGTGCGAGAGCCGCGCGGAGGTCCGCGGCACGGAGAGCACACGCGTGAAGCGCGCGCCAACCGCGGCCAATCACGGCGCCTCAAACGCGGCCAATCACGGCGCCCCAAACGCGGCGGCGGAGACGGTCTCAGAGCGCGGCCTCGCCGGGCGCCGGTCGCACGTGCGTGCGTCAGTCAGCGCCCGCCGCCGCTCGGAAAACAGGAAGTGGTGCAGAGACGTCCTGCGGTGAGAACGCCGCGTCTGAAAGAGCCAAAACCTCAACTGGTTTGACACATTTATCCCCATGCATCCCCATGCAATCAAAAGGCACACGATATATGATATATAAAGTCATTCGCTTACGAGCTGACGTCTTATCTAGTCCTGCCTGCTCTTATTTAACTAGTCTCTTAATTAGTATCCAAACGCCCAGCAAGAGGGCCAAGCATCCAGAGTTTGTTTGAGGGCAAAGACGTTATCAAGTGCGTCTGTTTTGGTGTCGCTCTTGCAACAGAGCGTTGGCTACTTCCAGTGAACTGGCCTGTCTCTTCAGTGAAATGACTCGTGCCATTTGAGAGAGCCTCACGATCTTACAACACTACAGAAACATGATCGGGTCAGGCAGATACCGACGCCGATAAGCCCGTCCGACTCCTTCACAAATAAACTGACGGGGGAGCTACTCTACTAGAGACAGACAGCCTGTCTGTGACAACAGACCCAATCACTCCATGTGCAAACTGAACCTTGGCCATGGTGCCGCTTCACTATTAGCACTTCTGTTTGCTAACGTGCTAATGTGAGATAACGAACCCGCAGCAAAGGTTAATGAGCTGAAACAAAGCAATCAGCAAGACGAGAGGACACACAACAGGACTTCCTGTAAGACAGTGGTTAGAACCTTCGTTTTATCAGCAGCTGAACATGCACATCCAGGTCGAAGTGGTTGAGCTTGCAAACTCTCGCAGTCCTGAGTTACAGCAGACACGTTTTCGGTGGCTAACATCGCTCTCAGAATCATTTCAGTTGGCACGGCATGCTAGGAAATTATTGACTTCAGATGCCTCGTTCACTCACAGATCCAATAAAGTTTGCCTACCGAAGGCACGACACAGTCGTTTTAAATCAATGAGTCGATCTTATCGATGGCCCGTTGTAATGAACTGAGAAATGCTTCTGAACAGCACAGAGCCACTGTGGCTTCCATGCGATAACCTCATTTTAAAAAACAAAACACAATCAGCACTTTACAGCGTTCTTATTTTTTTTTTTTTTTTTTTTTTAAAGACCATCCCCTGATCTGATTTTCCAGAAGAGTGATATCGAAATGGCTGCACTTCTAAAAGGATGCAAGCAAAGGAATCCAGCTCATGAAATATTTAATCCGATGCATTTGCAGGCCTGCCACAAACTCTGTCAGTTATATAGGAAGTAAACTTTCTCAGTCACGTACGTACTGGTAGATTGAAAACAAGAAAAAAAAAAAACAGTTGGGGGGGGAGGTGGGGTAATCTTCGGTTTGGACCCAGATCTCCTTGGAAACGGAGACTGCTGACTCCACAGGCGAAACCACAGGCCTCTCTCTGTTGCACACGTCTCTCTCTCTCTCACAGACAACCGTCTGTTCCGTCAAGCACATCCTTCACAGACCAGCGCGTACCCACCGCCATGCTGACCGCCATCCGAGCTGAAAACACGCCATGGTTGAGTACTTGTTTACTTCGTCTTCATGAAACTCACCGTAGTCGTACTTTCCTCCCCATCAGCATCACGACAAACCAAGTGCCTCGTTTTCACTCATTTTCAAAATTTAATTTGCAAGAAAAAAAAAAGGATTCTGTTGAATGGTTCAACTATTCTGCTAACATTTACTTAAACTTAACCAAAAAACAAACATACACAATTCAATATTAAATGTTTGTTTTGGGGAAAAAAGTTTGAAATAAGCAGACACAAGAAGTATTATGAAGTAGACTTTAAACTGTCATTAAACATAGTAAGCCAATGGGCAGAAAACACACCCGCATCGTTACAAAGCGCCAAGTCGTTCATTCACCCGCGTAGTACATGGTCCAAGCCTGCAGGGGGCACACTCACACGAACCACAGAAAGAAGAGCGTCTCTCCACCCCCGCTCGCTATGCAGCGGAGGGTGAGAAGCGATACTCCGCTTCACTTTCCGAGTTTCAAAGAAATAAAATTAATAAAAGCTTAGACTTGGTATTCATAGTCAGGCTGTATAGCTCCAGTTTACCTGGACCTGGAGAAACAAGAGAAGCTACGGCTTCAGTAGAATGGAAACAGTGGACATGGAGAGCAGAGATGAGACTCACGGCTGTGCCTGGGGGGGGGGGGACCGTTCCGGTGCCAGGCGTACAGCCTAAATTACAGCCTTACCCCCCCCCGCCCTCCCCTGCCCTCCCCTGTTCCTCTGTCTTTCACTTTACCCCGTTTATAAACACAACTGCTCTGTGCTTCGCTGCTACAGGGCCCGACTCAAGCCCAACGTCCCACACGGTGAAAACTTTTAACTTCCTGTCTGGGAACTTTCCCAGGAAACTGCCACCCTGCTGCCAGACCTCCAAAAAATAGGGGGACCCCCTCAGGCTCCTCCTCCTCCAGCGAGCCTAAAAACACTCCCCAGCACCGGGGGGGGCGGCGTCAGATCCAAAATTTGTGGCGGGTCTCTCTGAGCGAGAGAGGAAATAAAATAAATTAACTGAACAAAAAAGGTCCTGCTTACCCTGGACGTACTTCAGCAGGAATATCGTCCCAGACTCGGCCAGAGGAAGCCTGAACTGGCTAAGAGTTCCGCAGAGACGCACAGACTCCCTCCGGCTGCTCAGCTCCAATCAGAGAGCAGCTCCTGCAGCCCAGCAGGGAGGACTGGCCGCTAAAGGCTGCTTATTCTCCTGCAGGACGAGCGTTTCTCCCGCGTACCGGTGTGAGAGAGCGCTGGAGGAGCGTGTGAGAGAGCGATGGAGGAGCGTGTGAGAGAGCGATGGAGGACAGAACGCTCCTCGTTTCCTGTGTGGATGAGCTCACAGCCACACGTCTGAGCCACAGTCCAGCAACAAGTTCCGCATTCCAGTCCCACCCCCCACGGTCCCCCCCCCCCCTCCCCTCTGTGCCTCATCTCACTCACCCTCACACGGACACATACATAAACACGCACACGCACACACACACATCACACACATCACACATGGACATTCACACACATACACACACACAGACACACACAGACACACACACACACAGACATTCATACACATACACACACACAGACACACACACACAGACACATACGTAAACGCACACGCACACAGAGACACTCACACACACACACAGACACTCACACACACACACACACACACACTCTGGCCTGGAGGGGTGACACTAACCCAGCCCCACTGCCCCACTTCAGCACAGGAGCAGGGCAAACCCAACGGGTCGATGCTCTTAAAAAACACACCCAATTCTCTGCTGTGAGCCTAACTGGAGCTGGATGTGGTCTACGGGTGGGCGGAGATGGAGAACCGGGGGGTGGGTGGGGGGGGGGGGTACCGGTAGGAGACTAAAGCAAACATTAACACAAACACAAACACACCCCTCACTGCTGGAGTTACAGCATAGCCCACACACAAACAAACACACACTCCCACCCAGTCGCAAACAAAAACATACACTGATACAGGAGGGAGGGGGGGGGGTGAGAGAGAGAGAGAGAGAGACAGAGACAGACAGACAGAGAGAGAGAGAGAGACAGAGACAGACAGAGAGAGAGAGAGAGAGAGAGAGAGAGACAGACACAGAGACAGCGCCAGATCCCAGAAACTCCAAGGAACATGAAATTGATCAAATCAAATCCCAGCTCGCTGGTGTAATCAGATTGGTGGAGATGAGGAGATGTGAGGTGCGTCAGTCAGAGGAGCGGGAATCTGAGAGACCCCCCCCTCGCCCCGCTCCGGATCTGAACCGGGACGGTGTACGTACCAGCAGCGGGCCAGGTACATGTGCTCCTTCACAAACACCGAGCCGGACAGCAGGATGTACCAGCACGTGGAGAGGTGGTCCGGACTGCGAGAGAGAGAGAGAGGGGAAGAGACGGAGAGCAACAGGAAGTTAGGGCTCCAAACCGGGAATTCTGCTCTCATCCGTTTCCATGGTTTCGTTTCTTCAAACGGACCTCCTGGACCGCGTTCACCTCTCAACAGAAATTCGCCAGAGGAGCTCACACTCGGCCTGTCTCTCGGGAACAGGTGTCACGGTAACCATTCGAGAAAGCCCAAAAAAAGAACCACCCCACAGAGATTCAAGGAGGGAACATCTAAAAACCAGTACAGATTCAAAAGAAAGCCCCTTAATCATCTTAATATGCTTTCTAATACTATTTTTATTAACTAGCTTTCTGGACACAATGAGATGAGAGATTAGGCATATGGGACATTAGTGAGTCTTTGGGCATAGGCAGTTGAGATGGGACTCACACGTTCTCACCATTACTCTACCCCCCCCCAGGGGATTAAATATTAAACAAAACCCGAGATATGAATGAGGC
>CM045891.1:3141471-3223971 GCA_025169545.1 Anguilla japonica
AACCAGCACATTTGTACTGCACTGAATGCACACAGTGGGAATGTTTTATGGACGGGGGACGCTGGGGAGGGCTGCTGATTGGGGGGGGGGGCAAGCATCTTTCAAGAAAAGCCATCTTTCAGACTTTTTTCATTTTTTTATATTCCTCATGAACAAACTGCAGTCATGCTGTCACAACTCAGACAGACTGAAGGGATCGCTTAAAACTCAATTCTGCTCTCAGACTTTTACAGGTAAAATACTCTCCATAACAACCTGCAAAATTAGGCTGTTAGAATTCAAATTAAAAAAGAGATCGCTTCAAACTCAATGCTTCTGCCTGCAGGACACTGAAGAAATCAGTACACAAAACATTTTAAAAAGCAGTCATCGTTATTAATAAATCATTTCTCAGTTACTCACAGCACCAGAGACTAGATCATGGCATCACCTCAAAGCGTGCGTGCACTCATAATACACATGAGGTCAGCATTACATCACACACGAGGACGCATTCATCGTGTCACGGTGGAACACGGCGGCCAGTCCGGCGGTGAGAGTCAGACCGCCAGACAGGACGTGTAGCGGCGTAACCGGAGCCCGGCGCGGCGTTTGCAGCGATGCGTCACGCTGTCCGCTAAACCCGCGCTCCCTGCACACTGAACAGAGACGCGTTCAGCGCTCCCTGCACACTGAACAGAGACGCGTTCAGCGCTCCCTGCACACTGAACAGAGACGCGTTCAGCGCTCCCTGCACACTGAACAGAGACGCGTTCAGCGCTCCCTGCACACTGAACAGAGACGCGTTCAGCGCTCCCTGCACACTGAACAGAGACGCGTTCAGCGCTCCCTGCACACTGAACAGAGACGCGTTCAGCGCTCCCTGCACACTGAACAGAGACGCGTTCAGCGCTCCCTGCACACTGAACAGAGACGCGTTCAGCGCTCCCTGCACACTGAACAGAGACGCGTTCAGCGCTCCCTGCACACTGAACAGAGACGCGTTCAGCGCTCCCTGCACACTGAACAGAGACGCGTTCAGCGCTCCCTGCACACTGAACAGAGACGCGTTCAGCGCTCCCTGCACACTGAACAGAGACGCGTTCAGCGCTCCCTGCACACTGAACAGAGACGCGTTCAGCGCTCCCTGCACACTGAACAGAGACGCGTTCAGCGCTCCCTGCACACTGAACAGAGACGCGTTCAGCGCTCCCTGCACACTGAACAGAGACGCGTTCAGCGCTCCCTGCACACTGAACAGAGACGCGTTCAGCGCGGTGTGCCGAGATCTGGGGCGAAGCTCTGAACTTCCAGTGACAGAGCTCGTTGGCATACCACACAGACACACAGACAGTTAGACAGACAGACAGAGAGGCAGAGAGGCAGACAGGCAGACAGATAGACAGACAGACAGAGAGGCAGAGAGGCAGACAGACAGACAGACAGACAGGCAGACAGATAGACAGACAGGCAGAGAGGCAGAGAGGCAGACAGAGAGGCAGACAGAGAGGCAGTGGACCGGGGCAAGTTGGGTGGCTGGGTTATACTGGCTGGGTTAACAGAGAGTGTGAGTGTGCCTGCCATCTTTATAAAACAATGCTGGAAAGGACTGAAATCCCAGAAACTGCCACAGGAGGACGGTCCCGCCCTGTTCTGGCTCAGGAGCTGTCCAGCTCTCCACTCCAAGGCTACAGGACTAATATTACAAACAGGACCGAAGCACCAGGAGCAAAACAGCAACGGCTTTCAAACCGTTTGCACAAAAACATGGCCAAAATCTCAGAACACAACAGAACACCAGACACTGACACATTAAATTGGCTAAAACAATGGGACTCAAACAGAGCACGCCCAAGAGCGTGAGAGGGGGAAAGGTCAAAGTTCATGAACGGACAGCACCTTTTTTAAAATAATGGAGTTGATGCTTGTTCAGAGGTTCTAAACTAGCACCAAAGAGGAAGCAGTGTGCTTCTCACACAGAATTTCGCTTTTGCATTTCACAAACTCAGCATTTTTAATGCACACAGGAGAACTCGCAGGAGGAACAAAGACCTGGATATTTATAAGACGTTCCAGCAATCTTCTGAGAAGCTTTCTTCTGAGAAACGACTTAAAAGGGCCAAACTAAAGGCCTGCATCGCACAGACCATGCAGAGGCCACTGAACGGGACAGTGGCAGATTGCTTTCTCACCATCGACTTTTGATCAAACTTAACTGGGTTAGTGAGCTGGACTTCTGCTCTGACAAGCATTATTTTTCCTGGTGGGGGCAGGGGGGTGTGTCCGCAAAGCACCCGCCCCCCCCCCCCCCCAAACTCAATACCCGGACGCCACTGTTTCCTGTGAGAAGGATTGAGCAGCAGTAGATGGGGAGGTTGGGTGGGGGGTGGTGTCCAGTGGACATCAATATATAAAACACTCAATATGCTTCACCATGGCCTTGCCCCCCACCCCCCCCACCCCAACCTCCCCCCTCACTGCGACACACCCCACCCCCCATCCGAACCCCAGGCCTTCATTGATCTCTCTTTAAAACAGGCTGTCGATAGCCACAGACAGGATGTCAAAATTAACCAAGCAGACCATCTCCATGGACCTTCTCCCCCCTGACACCCCGGCTACGGCTGGTGACCCAGCCCCCCGCGGCACGGACGCATTAGCTGATTGGATGATGAGCTTTATCTGTATTAAGGCCATAGATAATAACGCGGCTAAAAGCATGCTACGTTAAGCTACAACACAACGTTAGCTCGGAACGACCTGAACTTCCTCTCAAGAGTGTGCGCGTAATCACACAGACAGAGAGAAAGTGGCATCCTACACAAAATCCTTGCGGGGGGAAGAAATAACATCTCTAAAACGTGAATAAACATTTTTTATTTGGGATGAAAGAGGGGAGAGATGTGGGAGGAGAGAGGTGCGGGAGGAGAGAGGAGCGGGAGGAGAGAGGCGGGATGTCGGTTTGTTTTTAAACTCCTCGCCTCGCGCGTGTCCTGAGCCGTCCCCTCTCCCTCGGGGACCGCCCACCGCCGCCGTCACCGTCCCCTCGGTGACATCACCTCGGCGGGGGGTTCGCCTCTGGACCCGCGAGGCCATTAACGAGTCCACTGTGACATCAGCCCTCCCCGGGGGGGTCGGGGGGGGGCGAAAGAGCGCATCGGCGTTAAAACACCCCCAGCCCCGCAGTTCTGCCAGGGTGGGCAGAATAACCACAAACTGTCTGTTTAAAATTCACACTGAATTATTTTGATCTACATTACACACCTCTGAACCTGACCTAAAGGCTCAAATAAGAGCACAACCCAACTCTATTCAAAAAGCCTTTTGATTAATAAAATAGTGCACCCTTTTCAGCCCCTGCAGCATGGCTTAATCAAATGGAGGCAAATTAAACAAAAGAACTGCGGAAGACACCTGGGATCAGCTGACTGCTCGTGCGACGATGCACAGCCCTGCACAACTGGCTACCTCTGCAGAACAGGTAAGGTCTGCTGCCACCTCCTGGCCACAACTCCACATGACCCCCTCTGCTGTGCGATGATGTCATTTCTCTTCAGCTCACCTAGGGAGGGTGCTCAAAGTACACACATCGGTATGTTGTGAAAAATCATTCCATTCTCTTTTTTTTTTTTGGGAGTGGTGTGGTTTAATTTTTTGCAAAGGTCAAGTGTCACTGACATCAATGAACCCTGAAGGCCCAGCCCTTTTAAACACTGCCCCCCCCCCCCCCCTTCCCCCCCCCCACATTGTAGCGGACTCCACAGCTGTGTATAAAAGTATAAAAGGCATTTGCTGCCGGTCCCTCACTCAGTCTGCACCGGTCCCAGCACCAGGAACACAACCCAGCGATTCATAATCAGGAAAAGCAAACCGTGCAGCGAGTTCTGCAGCAGGGCAGTTTTATTAACCCCGTTACACAAACATGGCCGAGGATAACGTTTCTCTGGGGGGGGGGGGGGGGGGGGGGGGGGGGGGGGGGGGGGGGGGGCAAAATCGCCTTTTTAATTCAGCCAGAAATGAGAAACAAGAGATTCCTTGTGTTTCCCCACATTAAAGGAAAGAGCTGTCCTGAGGGTACGATGCTAGAGGGGTCCAAATAAAATAAAATAAAATTTTTAAAAAAAGGCATCTGGAAAGGGACTACTGTTGACATAATAAAATTTTTGGCAAACGTTAATCCATGTAAGTATGTTTCTACTACATTAACACATCACATCACAGAGTCCAATTTCTTCTGCTTTATTTATTTGTGTGGGGTTCTTTTTTGGACGATGAATGTGGACTGAGAAGGGAGGGGTTTGTGATGGGGGGTCTGCCTGTAACGTTGTTGGGGGGGGGGGGGGGGGGTACTTTAAAAGCTGAATACATGCAATTTATGATCTGTTACCTTCGATATAAAAGGACAGACTTGATCACAAATATGTCACACTTCGGGAGTGAGTGGTGAGAAGCTTCTAGAAGCTCGCCAGATACTCAACCCCGTGTCCCATTTCCCATGTCCCCCCCTCTCCGATTCTCAACCCCCCGGAGGTCCCCGCTGGTCACAGGGTGTTTCCACGGTCTCCGTGGCAACGGGCCACGCCCACGCGCAATGGCTCGCTGCGTTCTGAAGCGCCGCGGCGTGTTCACACCGCTAACCCGCCGTGCCCCTGGCCTCACGCTAATCCCGCCTGTCAGCGCCGCGGCGCGATGAGAGAGGCGAGCGGGGCAGAGAGGGGCAGCGAGGGGCAGAGCGAGGGGCAGGGAGGGGCAGTGAGGGAGAGCGAGGGGCAGGGAGGGGCAGTGAGGGAGAGCGAGGGGCAGGGAGGGGGCAGTGAGGGAGAGCGAGGGGCAGGGGCAGCGGGGCAGTGAGGGAGCAGCGAGGGGCAGGGAGGGGCAGTGAGGGAGAGCGAGGGGCAGCGTGGGGCAGTGAGGGGCAGCGAGGGGCAGGAGGGAGAGCGAGGGGCAGGGAGGGGCAGTGAGGGAGAGCGAGGGGGGGCAGCGTGGGGGGCAGAGAGGGGCAGCGAGGGGCAGGGAGGGAGAGCGAGGGGCAGGGAGGGGCAGTGGGCAGGGAGAGCGAGGGGAGGGGCAGCGTGGGGCAGTGAGGGGCAGCGAGGGGCAGGGAGGGGCAGCGAGGGGCAGCGAGGGGACAGCGAGGGACGGCAGGGCTCTTATTGTGAAAGACGCGCACGCATGGTGGGGGGGGGGCACTCAGGCTGCGCTCCAAACGCCATCTACAAAAGCAATCGCACCGCAAAACCCATCGATTCCCCCGCCCGCTTCCTGGAATTGGATCGGGGGGGGGGGGGGGGGGAGGAACGACAATTTGGTGGGCGGGGTAGAACCTGCGGGATGATCAAACACCTTTTCATCGCTCTCATTCCACACGTCCTTCATCCGGCAGCGGACACAATCGCTTCTCTCTGCGCTGAAACTCAACTCTCGGAAAAGGCATTTTCCTCCCAGATTAAAATCGCGGGGGTGGTGGGGGGTATTAAAAGGCCACTTCACCGCAATGGAAAGAGGAAAAAAAGAAAGCGAACCAGGGTTGGCCTGCGCTACGCCACCGTGCTAGCTCTGACTCTCAGACCCCGCCAGACCAAACAGCAACACTCCTCTGAGGAGGAAAAAAAGGAAGAAAAAAATTAATGTTAAAAATAATAATAATTGGGTCGCCATGGCGACCAAGGAAAATGTTACGATGCCTGGTGTAAAAGGAGCCGACTGCAGTGGGAGTGCTGTCTCCATGGCGTTTCCACGGCGCTGACACACCGCACAGGGCGGTAACCCGCCACTTCGTGTATCAGAAAATTCACCATGGAAACAGGGTCGCCCGGGCGACGTGTCACACCGGCAGGACACCCGACCTGATCGCCAGTGTGGTGCAAACAGAAATCCACAGCGGTATAGACTCACAGGGCGGCCCCTGTCCCTGTCAATCACCGCCCGGTGCCAGCCAATGAAAAGAGGCCTTTCGTCCCTGGTGAAAACGTCATGACTGAGGCAGTCATAATCACACAGGGGGGCGGGGCTCCCACCCGAGCTGTGAGCGAAGCTTCAACTCCGCCATCACAAAGCGCTGAACAGAGAAACTACAACCGTGGGGGGGGGGGGGAACCCCCACAGAAAACAAAACCCAGTCAGGAGGAACTTCAAAGGCCCAGATAAGAAGGCTCCGTAAAAGGGCCTGCACAGGAAAGGGCGCTATATACGTCAGATTCTTTAGGAGAAGTGCTGAGTGGACAGAGCTGGCCACGGCAGAGTCTTGTGACGGCTCTTCCCCTGATTCAGACGGCGAGGGAGAACGCCTGCAGCAGAGCCACTCGGGCCGGGTCCAGGAAGAGCAGATGTTCGGAGAGAAGGTCTACAGGGATCCCCAGGTCCAGCTGAGCCCCCCCCCCCACGCTCTCAGGAGGCAACACACAAGGGGGTCATCTACCCCAAAACCCAGCAACAATTCAGCTAACCCTCCAGAACAATCTACATCCACACTGAATTAATCCCAGTTCAAAATCACTCCCGATTCCACTTCACTCTAAATGAAACTGAAACTCTAATTAGACTACACGATGCAAAGCATCCATGACAAGCAATGATTCAATGTATAAATATCCTGTTCTTTCAGTGGAATACAAATATGTCATTGTTTTGTTTTGATGTTTTTTTTTTTAAATATCTGGAGTGCAGCCATTAGGAAGAAAGCTGTTAATGGTTAACAAGCTACTTCAGTGAAAAACAAAGTTACGCGTAGTCTAATCTGCACGTTTTTCTGGTGACTGACAGGAAATGTTTAAAACATAATAATTTGCCGCTAAGCAAAAAAAAGCCACATGGATCAGAGCAGCGTAATGAAGTCAGGCCGATAACAGCGTTTCTTTCACAGATGCACGTCCGCGCTTTTGAGAAGCGAGCGCAGAACATTCACCGTGATGGACGTTCGCCCCGGCGGTACGGAGCCCGGAGACGGCGGGATGAACAGCGGGGGGGGGGGGGGGGGGGGGGGCACGGCAGGCAGCGCGAGGGTGAGAACGGCGGCTCGGGAGCCGGGCGAGTTCCCGGGCGAGTCCCCGCACGCCTCCCCGCGCGGCTCTCGCGCCTCGGGGAAGAGCGCCAGGCTCCCGGTCGGGCCCGGTCTGCGACTCGAGCGTTCCCGTCAGACGCCTCCCGCCCCCCCCGCCCCCCCCCCCCCCCCCCCCCCCCCGTCTGTGTCAGCAATACAGCCTCGCGCATTCCACAGCGACCGCGCTTTACAAACCGGGGAAGATTCGCGGGAAACGAAGGGGCGGATCTGCCAGGAGCGCACACGGCCGCTTTAAATCTATTTGCCAAGGAAATGAGGTCACGTGCGGAAAGGACCCGCACGCCCAGCGGGGCACTCGCGTCACCACGACGACACAAACATCACCCCTGGCCCGGTGACAGCCTGTCTGCGCCGTGACATAAGACCCACCACGGAGAACGGGACGATCCCCAAATTTGAATAATCGCTTTCAAATCCCGGTAATCCATCACTCCACTGCTGCCTTACAATGACAGTGAATAATAATTACACTTCGCTTCTGAGTTTTTTTTGCTCAGATGAAAGAGAAATCGCTCCGACAACTCCAGTAAAGTTATTACTTTAAATGTGGTGACGTTAACTTGTTTGGAGTATACACAAAACATGCAGTGTTACACAATAACAGGACTTTACCTACAGGGCATAAACTGCACCACAGGGAATACATAACCAGGGCAAACTCCCTCTGTCTAAGCCCATCAGCTACATTCTACTCGTAAATCCTGCTTTCCACGTCCCATGACTCAACCGGTAAACAGGCGTATAAATATTTACAATGCCGAGTATATAAAAAATCTTATTTTATATCTTATTATAGCTGACAAATTCAGTCAGAAGGCAGAGGCCAGAGCCGGGCAGCACGAGCCTGGATGCGGTGACTGGAGCGCGCTGACGCATGTTTTCCGCGTTCCTGCCCACAGCTCGGACGCCGCGAGAGGTGAATCATGTGAAGAAGCAGCAGCGGTTTGTTTGTGCTGTTCTCCTTTAGCAGCGGCTGCGCGCGGCTCGTTAGCTGCGGCGGTTAGCGTGCAAGCGCCGCTGCTCCTCCCGTTTCCCGCGGCTGCTCCCGACGCTGTTCTCGGGGAGGGCACGCACTGGAGGAGGAGCCGCTTCTTTAACCCCTTAAAGGAGTGAGGTCACAAACGCGTGGTTAGAATGTTCTCAACTGAACATTCTAACGCTGATGTCACAATCACTGCCGGTGACTGAAAGCAGTGGAGTTCTAGAACGCCGGCTTGGAACTTTGAAACAAACATTCCAAACAAGGCCCCACTCTTCAGAGAACTAAACGGACTCTGGGGCTCAGAGGAAGGCCCGGTTACCTCCGTCAGGATGGGGAGGAGACACCTGGGGACCGGGCTTCCGATCAGTCTGTTGGGAGGGGGTGGAGCCAGGGGCCCAGATGACGAGGCCTAGGCCCCCACTCTGGTTGCATGGGGGGGGGGGGTTGGCAGTTAATCAGCGTGATACACTTCCTCTTCCTGTCCAGATTCTGTCCCTTCTGGGTGGAGGGGCAGGGGGGGCAGATGCTGATGGAGGCACAATGAGCCTCTGTGTGCCAATCTGAGGCCAAAAAGGGGGGGGGGGGGCTGCTAAACTCCCCGAATATCACCGGAAAAGTGGGCATTGGGGGGGGGGCAGGGGTGTGGAAGCATAAACCTGCCAGAATGTAAACGTTAACGTCGACTGGTTTAACGTTGAAATCTGATGGAAATTCATGGAAATGGAATCGTACACTTTGCCATTTCACTTTACTTGGCCTACGCTCACATTGTGCCGAAACGAAAATCAAAAACACATGAACAGCCCCTCGTTTGATTACGCATAACGTATGCCCGAAAACGTGACAGGAAAAGCAAAAATTCATTTTACCTTTCTTGTTCTTTAAAGTCTTATGCAATGCTACTATATTAATGTTGAAATGTAAACAATAATACTCCTACTGCATTTTGGCAAGGTTTGAGCTGCACCTACAGAGGAAATGAAATCGCTAATCACAACAGCGTTTCTATTTTCACTTTTGACTGTCTATGTGAATAAGGCCTTTCAGCTTGAATGCTGCCACTACATCTGCGGGCACAAGGAAGTGTAATCCACACACAAAGACTCACGCTTCGATTAGCATCATAGCAGCCTTTTAAACTAAAGACAATAAAGAAAGAGACAGGCTATTCATAAAGGGGAATTAATTACAGCATGTACAGCGTGGCTTATGTGATTCATGATCAAACGAGGGGAACACGATATGTGTGAACTGTAAAGTATATTAAATGGCAAAGCGGACACAGTGTATGTGAGCGTTCGATCTCGGACGCGCTACACAGCTCCTGCGTGTGGAATTCGCAGCTCGTGTGATGCATGGGAGGAGCGCATAGCTGAGGTGCGCCGACTCTCTCCCGAGACTCCCTGCGCAAGTTAAAGGTTAACATGCCGGGGCATTAAAACCAGCCTGAATCTGCCCCAGGGTTAGAGTCTGCCCCTCACCCCCCTGACCTCCCCCGCCCTCCCGCCAGCACAGCACGTGCTTCACAGAGCTATCTGAATGAGCGGTCCGGGGGGGGATGGGGGGGGGGGCAGGCCGGAATGCTTCGCGTTGCCCGGGGCAACCGTACGGCATTCCTGCCGCGAACGTCAGCGGAGGAGGGCGGTGCGCCCCGGCGACCAGCGCCGGTCCAGCCTCATTCCTGCAGCAGAGCGGAGAGGAGGAGAGGCAGTCTGCAGAGTGGAGAGGAGGAGAGGCAGTCTGCAGAGAAAGAGGAGGAGGGGCAGTGTGCAGGGGGGAGAGGGGTAGAGGCAGTCTGTAGAGTGGAGAGGCAGTGAGGTAGTCTGCAGGGCAGAGAGGTGGAGAGGAGGTCTGCAGAGCGGAGAGGAGGAGAGGCAGTCTGCAGAGTGGAGAGGAGGAGAGGCAGTCTGTAGAGTGGAGAGGCAGTGAGGTAGTCTGCAGGGCAGAGAGGTGGAGAGGCAGTGAGGTAGTCTGCAGGGGGGAGAGGTGGAGAGGCAGTCTGTAGAGTGGAGAGGCAGTGAGGTAGTCTGCAGGGCAGAGAGAGAGAGGTGGAGAGGCAGTGAGGTAGTCTGCAGGGGGGAGAGGTGGAGAGGCAGTCTGTAGAGTGGAGAGGCAGTGAGGTAGTCTGCAGGGCAGAGAGGTGGAGAGGAGGTCTGTAGAGTGGAGAGGCAGTGAGGTAGTCTGCAGGGCAGAGAGGTGTAGAGGCAGTCTGTAGAGTAGAGAGGCAGTGAGGTAGTCTGCAGGGCAGAGAGGTGTAGAGGCAGTCTGTAGAGTAGAGAGGCAGTGAGGTAGTCTGCAAGGCGGAGAGGTGGAGAGGCAGTCTGCAGAGTGGAGAGGCAGTGAGGCAGTCTGCAGGGTGGAGAGGTGGAGAGGCAGTCTGTAGAGTGGAGAGGCAGTGAGGTAGTCTGCAGGGCAGAGAGGTGGAGAGGCAGTCTGTAGAGTGGAGAGGCAGTGAGGTAGTCTGCAAGGCGGAGAGGTGGAGAGGCAGTCTGTAGAGTGGAGAGGCAGTGAGGTAGTCTGCAGGGCAGAGAGGTGGAGAGGCAGTCTGTAGAGTGGAGAGGCAGTGGGTAGTCTGCAAGAGAGGTGGAGAGGCAGTCTGTAGAGTGGAGTCTGCAGGGCAAGGCGGAGAGGTGGAGAGGCAGTCTGTAGAGTGGAGAGGCAGTGAGGTAGTCTGCAGGGCGGAGAGGTGGAGAGGCAGTCTGTAGAGTGGAGAGGCAGTGAGGTAGTCTGCAGGGCAGAGAGGTGGAGAGGCAGTGAGGTAGTCTGCAGGGGGGTTTGTCTCCGTGGGAGGCGGTGATCACGCGAGTAGCAGGACTCTTTATGCACCGGCCCAAAGATAAAAGAGGGTTATTTCAGTCACAAAATGTGTTCTGAGCACCAGCCCAAGAATGCGGGGGTTGGGCAGGGGGTGGGGCTGTTTTTTTACTGCATACTGACAAAATCCAAAGCACAGATGTTCCTGGCAGGCATTGTTTTGGTTTGTAAGATCAGAATGAGGGGAAATTGCCTAGTGAAGCTGCGGTGTGTTTGGCCATTGTGCTGTAACTGGTGACTCAGCTGCACCTCTGGAGCTCCCTCTCACACAGAAGCCCAGCCACACGTCGCACAGACCCCCTCCTACAGCGGTGCGGTCTACACCCAAACTCCACTCAACAAACCTGAGATTCTACACCCAAACTCCGCTCAGCAAACCTGAGATTCTACACCCAAACTCCGCTCAGCAAACCTGAGATTCTACATCTAAACTCCACACTCAACAAACCTGAGCTTGTACACCCAAACTCCACACTCAACAAACCTGAGATTCTACACCCAAACTCCACTCAACAAACCTGAACTTGTACACCCAAACTCCACACTCAGCAAACCTGAGATTCTACATCCAAACTCCACACTCAACAAACCTGAACTTGTACACCCAAACTCCACACTCAACAAACCTGAGATTCTACACCCAAACTCCACTCAACAAACCTGAGATTCTACACCCAAACTCCACTCAACAAACCTGAGATTCTACACCCAAACTCCACTCAACAAACATGAGATTCTACACCCAAACTCCACTCAGCAAACCTGAGATTCTACATCCAAACTCCACACTCAACAAACCTGAGCTTGTACACCCAAACTCCACACTCAACAAACCTGAGATTCTACACCCAAACTCCACTCAACAAACCTGAGATTCTACACCCAAACTCCGCTCAGCAAACCTGAGATTCTACATCCAAACTCCACACTCAACAAACCTGAACTTGTACACCCAAACTCCACACTCAACAAACCTGAGATTCTACACCCAAACTCCACTCGAAAAACCTGAGATTCTACACCTAAACTCCACTCGACAAACCTGACATTCTACACCCAAACTCCACTCAACAAACCTGAGATTCTACACCCAAACTCCACTCGACAAACCTGAGATTCTACACCCAAACTCCACTCGACAAACCTGAGATTCTACACCCAAACTCCACTCGACAAACCTGAGATTCTACACCCAAACTCCACTCGACAAACCTGAGATTCTACACCCAAACTCCGCTCAGCAAACCTGAGATTCTACACCCAAACTCCGCTCAGCAAACCTGAGATTCTACATCCAAACTCCACACTCAACAAACCTGAGATTTGTACACCCAAACTCCACACTCAACAAACCTGAGATTCTACACCCAAACTCCACTCAACAAACCTGAGATTCTACACCCAAACTCCACACTCAACAAACCTGAGATTCTACACCCAAACTCCACTCAACAAACCTGAGATTGTACACCCAAACTCCACACTCAACAAACCTGAGATTCTACACCCAAACTCCACTCAACAAACCTGAGATTCTACACCCAAACTCCACTCAAAAACCTGAGATTCTACACCCAAACTCCACTCACGACAAACATGAGATTCTACACCCAAACTCCACTCAGCAAACCTGAGATTACACATCCCAAACTCCACACGGAACAAACCTGAGATTCTACACCCAAACTCCACTCAACAAACCTGAACTTGTACACCCAAACTCCACACTCAACAAACCTGAGATTCTACACCCAAACTCCGCTCAGCAAACCTGAGATTCTACATCCAAACTCCACACTCAAACCTGAACTTGTACACCCAAACTCCACTCTACACCCAAACTCAACAAACCTGAGATTCTACACCCAACATTCCACACCCAAACTCCACTCAACAAACCTGAGATTCTATAAAACTCCACTCGACAAAACCTGAGATTCTACACCCAAACTCCACTCGACAAACACTCAACACAAACCTGAGATTCTACACCCAAACTCCACTCAACAAACCTGAGATTCTACCCCAAACTCCACTCAACAAACCTGAGATTCTACACCCAAACTCCACTCAACAAACCTGAGATTCTACACCCAAACTCCACTCGACAAACATGAGATTCTACACCCAAACTCCACTCAACAAACCTGAGATTCTACACCCAAACTCCACTCGACAAACATGAGATTCTACACCCAAACTCCACTCAACAAACCTGAGATTTTACAGCCAAATTTAAAATAAAAAACAAGCTGAAAAACCATTTATCCGCCTCTTTTTTCTTTCCAGGGGACTCAAACTGCTGCACGAGGCACGAGACCAGTTTTTCTACAAGTTAATTAAATCAGCTTTAATCAGGCTGCCATGGTGACAGCTTCGACCCTGGAGCCAATAGCTGCACATCACGGAGGATTTGAGCAGAAAAAAACAGAAGAGGACAGAAAGGAAAGACAAGGCCTTTCGCTGTCTGACCCAGCACTGCTCACACACCAAGGAAGTCACAATTAAACAGTCTGAAACCAGCGAAGAACAACTACACAGAAACTTCTGTCTGCTAATTTAACGCGGCTAATCCGCTCCAGCTATCAGTACTCCTGTGTGCGCGTATCCATACATGAGCACACATGCGCAACACACAGCTTTCTGTGCAGAATCCCACTCATTTTCACCTGAAATCTGTTGTGCAGACAACTGCGTCTGTAAAATTAATTTATAGATGGACAACATCGACGAACCTTCGAGAGGAGACATAACAGCACACGAAGAGAGTCTGGCCCATTATATGACGCTAGAATCAGCTTCACGGCTGGGTGCAGAGTTGCATAATCTAATATAAAGTTTGGTGACATTCCAGCCCATAATATGTTTTGAAACTCAAATGTTCCAAATGCAGTTTTTGATGCCAGTTTTTCCTTGGTGTTATTTTTAGTCTCTGGCACAATATAGCTAAATGAGTTTGCCTGCTTCTCATTTCACGTGGAAGGGTGAAAACACAAAACATTTGAGCCACAGTGTAAAATGAAAATGTTAAAAAAAAGGCACTTCACCACCGTCGCCGAGGGAAACTCCGGTCTCTGCCCCCCCATTCTGGATAAGAGTGACAGCTGCATCATTTACAGTGAGTCTCAGGTCTAAAGGTCTGTTAAAGCAGGGGTTATGGCTGCCGCAGGTTTAGCCTGTTAATCTGTTTATTATGCCTGCTAATCTCCGGGCTTTTGTACAGACCTGTGGACTCTGGCCCAGAGGTGTGGTTTTACCGCAGATATTATCGCAGGTGAGAGTTTGAGAGGAAGTGCGTTTTCACGGCTGGACTCCCGCTCGGTATGCACCGAAACTCCCGTAAACGTTTACAACCGAGCCCCGCCCGACATCTCCAACCACGCCCAGCCCCGCCGGGTCCCGCCAACATCTCCAACCCAGCCCCGCCAACATCCCCAACATTCCTAACATCTCCAACCCAGCCCCGCTAACATCCCCAACATTCCTAACATCTCCAACCCAGCCCCGCCAACATCCCCAACATTCCTAACGTCTCCAACCCAGCCCCGCCAACATCCCCAACTCCACCCCCACCCCACCAACATTTCCAACCCGGCCCTGCCAACATCCCCAACATTCCCAACCCCACCTCCCCAACATCCCCAACATTCCAAACCCCACCTCCCCAACATCCCCAACATTCCCAACCCCACCTCCCCAACATCTCCAACCCAGCCCTGCCAACATCCCCAACATTCCAAACCCCACCTCCCCAACATCCCCAACCCCACCTCCCCAACATCTCCAACATTCCCAACCCCCACCTCCCCAACATCCCCAACATCCCCAACCCCACCTCCCCAACATCTCCAACATCCCCAACCCCACCTCCCCAACATCCCCAACCCCACCTCCCCAACATCCCCAACATCCCCAACCCCACCTCCCCAACATCCCCAACCCCACCTCCCCAACATCCCCAACATCCCCAACCCCACCTCCCCAACATCCCCAACCCCACCTCCCCAACATCCCCAACATTCCCAACCCCACCTCCCCAACATCTCCGACTCGGCCCCGGCCCGCCCGGTCCCGTCGGCAAATACGGGCTGCGGGCGACACAAAAGGCGGCGGTGTTTCCCCCAAAACAGCGGCCCTTCCTCACACAAACGAGGGGCCGGTGAAGACCGGCGGCGGGACGAACGCCTGCGGGCCGCAGACCTGCGCGCGGCTGGCAGTCATACGGCAGGCCTGACGGCAGGAGGGGACCCACGGGAGAGAGCGCCAGGAGGAGCCCCCCCCCCCCCCCCCCCCCCCCCCCAGGCTGCTATTCGATGGTCCTCCTCCCATCTGAGCCCAGCTGAGCCGCCCCGCTAACCTGTTCTCCTTCATGTGGACTTTGGGGATTTTATTAGCGCTACAAAGGCCCTTTCAGCTCCCGGGTCAACCGCAGGTCACGCTTACTCAAACAGCTTCTACACATTCCACAGACTCTATTATTACTTTTTTATTTCACTCTCTCTCTCCCTGTGCCTCTCTTCCCGTCTCTCTCTCCCTGTCCCAGTCTCTCTCCCCCCATCCTCGATTCCAAACTTGTAAAGATCCATAAATATCAGCTTAAACATAACTGAACTGATCCAAAACCTACCCTGCTCTTGGCATGAGGCACAGCAGTCTCACACCGCTCATAAGCCTACATTTCTACCTCCATCCAGAGAGCGCTGAGCCTACCAACAAAAAAATGATGAATGACTTTATGGTGCCATTTTAGGGTACCTATTACATATGACCAGCCAGACAGCTGTTCTGATGGACAGTATAAATCACAGCTCAAACAGAACAGAGTCAAATCAGTGCATAGAAACACTGGGCTGAACAAACCAACAGGAATACCGATGGTAAAACAGCAATTTCACTGTTTCTGAACTGCGTTTTTTTCACTTAGATGAGCTGCAAACTCTCAAGTTCTCTTTTGCAGTGATGATGTGTGGAATCAGAGGGGGCGGGGAATGAAAAAGGATCGCACAGCCAATCAGATGCATGAACAGCTGCATGTATAAAAATCCCTATCTGCATAAATAAATTAATAGTACTCAGATTACACTTGTTGCATTGCTCTGAATGGTCTGCCGTCCTTATCTTAATGTCAAATAACTGCAAGAACCATTAGCAAAATGCACAGAAACATAGGCAAATGCACTTTGTTTGCACCCCATACATTTCGTCACCTAGCTTTGACTAAGTCATGAAATGCATGATGACATCACTTTATTCAAGAGCACAGAACTGTAGTTTCAGTCCAGCCCTTCCCCCAATACCTAATGCATGTGCTCTGACTGTGGCCTCAAACTGGCTTCTTGGCCTTCTTCAGGTCTTGGCGAAATTCACCATGTGCACCATATCTTTCCACCGCTACCCACTGTAAGCCCTGCACACACCGAGCCAACTGCTCGACAACACCGTGAACTCAGAAAATCCGCTGGGCGTTCTGCAGCAGCTGGCCATGGACAGATGTAGAGATGGGACCGGAGCCATTTTGCCTGAATCCAAACACCAGATCTTGGTCAGAAGTTGCTACAGACTTTTTAACTCTTTGAAGAGTATGTTTCTTTTTGTTTGTTTTTTCAAAATTCTAAGTCAGTGTTCTAGAACTCCACTGCAGAGTGGAGTCAGTGGCAGCGATTGTGACATCAGCAGTAGAATGTTCAGTCGAGAACATTCTAATTACACACTTGTGATCCCACACCTTAAAGGGTTGAGAAACGCCGAGCTAATAATCAAACAGCACACAGCAGGAATGTAGCTACGCTGTGAGGTTCTTTTGAGCTTGTGTGTCAAATAAACAACGTGGCAAAAAAACGAAACACAAATGAAAACCAAATGTAAAAGGACACTAGAGATGAGTCAGACACAGACCCACAATCAGACGGGTATCTCCGCACTCCAAACACCTTTTCTAACACGTGTAAAAAGTTTAGTCCAGGGTGAGTTAAGAGCAGGAGGGATGCTTCACGTCCCTCCTGCCTGTTCATTTTCTGTCCTCTCCGAACAGACTCAGCGAAGGACGGACTCCGAAAATACGGCAATTCGTACGGACGAACCCCCCCACCACCCCCCCCGGCCAGGGCCAAAGGCCTACGGGGTCAAACGCACAAGGGCTTTACACAGCCGCAAATTTCCCAAAGATCCCTGTTCAGCAGGTTACCACAACCACGAACGAACCGTAAACAGCCAGGGGAGGTTGACCAATACATAACCGCCTTTCCTACAGAATTACTGCTAATACCAGAGAGAGAATCACAGAGCAATCAGGAAAATGTCTAAATGGCTGCCACAAATACAAAGGCTGTAAAAGTTTAATGAAATACCTGGGCATTTCAGGTAGCTCGGACCTTTCAGTGTCCTGGCGGTACATTAAGTGCTCTGGAAAGCATCTGTGGCCAGTCGGCCATATACTATGGCTCAGCCGTTAACACGGACAGAATGTGTGCGTCAGGTTCTCAAGAAGCAGTCTTGCCTTATGGTGTTCAACAGCAGCTGGGTCTGCATACAAACATTTTACAGAGAACTGTCACAAAGACACTTTACAGAGTAGCAAGGCAAGAGACAGAGCAAAAAGAGCAATCAGAGCAAACACCAGACCTGAACCGCCTAACAGCAAGCACATGAGGTAAAAAAAAAAAAAAAACTCCCCAGTGGGAGGAAAACCCTGAAAGGCAAAGCTGAAGCTGTACTTGTGGAGGAATCACATATTTTTGCTTTTTTTTAAGCCAATATACAAAGTCAGTATTAGCATCAGCTAGCTCTCAATGGGCTTTTCAAGGCATCTGAACACTAACAATGCTAACAACACATACAGCAAAGTTCTCACTGTTCTCTTCCATGACCGTACCAGAGCCTGATCAGTTGCCAAGCAAAGTCAGCAAAAAAGGTTGTCAGTTTGGATAACAAAAAATAACAAAAATCAGTTTGGATTAATAATTCAGTATCAAGCAGGAATCTTTATTTACACAACTGCTCTCGCTGGCCAGTGTGACCTTCCATCTCCCACAAAACTCATATTCAATCCGGATCGCAACATAAGCACTGGTGCATGTGCCCGAATAATCTTTAAAAAGCAAGGTCAGAGACACAGGTTCTTATAGCTCATTTAAACAGAATAATTGAAAACCTTTGACAAACACTATAGCAAACAAATGACATCTGACTCTCTGTATGTTCATGAAGTATGTTTTTTTTTTTTTTACCATTTCCTGTTTGAGCATCAGTCAGAAACAAAGGAACTCCCCTGCAAACACACACACACCAAATCCACTGAGCTTAAACTATTCTCCACATTTAAGAAAAGCGAACCACAGTGCCTTGACTTACAGTTGACGACTCTGTGACTTTTAAAAATATAACATGTTGGTAATTCCGAAACTGAAACAGTGTGCGTGTGAAATTCCAAGAATGTTTATTTGGCTCATGCCAGTGGTAAATTGTAGCCACAATACATTTAGGCCCACTATACTCTTCTGTTTCAAAACAGGACAAATCTTTTGTTTTGCAAATAACACAAATCCTTGCTTCCTCTTATCACTGGAGAGTGTTTTGTTTTCACCACTTTGTGCCCATTCATATTTAAACACTTTTCCTTTGCATTAATGAAAAAGAAAAACATTAACCAACGACCGTAAACCACCGCCTCTCACGTTATTGGGTAAAACAATAGACAAGTGGTCCCCATTACATTTAGATTATATTAGCTCGGCCAGTGCAATAAATTGCGTGTTCATGGAAAAACAAGTTGACTGCATTTCAGTTTTAAAAATGGACATTTCATTAAGCGGAACTTACTCCTCCGTGCTGCCGAGGATTCATTAGCCTCCGCTGTGAATAGCTGAGGCCCAGCAGGCACTCATCATCAATATTTTACACATTTAACGCCTGCTAACCGAAGTGTCGGGGTGCAAACGCTCGAGGCAGAGAAGGCGTTAAGCCGTCTAGTCCTCCTGCCTGTAGGGGGCATACGTTCTAAGAGAGCCCGGCTCTCCGAGCGAGCAGCAGCGCAGTATAATGGTTAAAAAAACTTTCCTCGTACCCAAAAATGTTCCCAGGTGTGACACTACCGTTGTACCCTTGAGCAAGGAACTCAGCCTTAACTGCTTCTGTATACACACACACAGGCCACTTTTTTAGGTACACCTTGCTCGTACCGGGTTGGTCTTCTGCTGCTGTAGCCCATCTGCTTCAAGGTTCGACATGTTGTGCGTTCAGAAATGCTCTTCTGCATACCTTGGTTGTAACGAGTGGTTATTTGAGTTACTGTTGCCTTTCTATCAGCTAAAACCAGTCTGGCCATTCTCCATTTTCGCCCAGAGAACTGCCGCTCACTTGATATTTTCTCTTTTTCGGACCATTCTTTGTAAACCCTAGAGATTTGTATGTAAAAATCCCAGTAGATCAGCAGTTTCTGAAATACTCAAACCAGCCTGTCTGGCACCAACAACCATGCCACGTTCAAAGTCAATTAAATCACCTTTCTTCCCCATTCCGATGCTTGGTTTGAACTTCAGTAGAACGTCTTGACCATGTCTACACACCTAAATGCATTGAGCTGCTGCCACGTGATTGGCTGATTAGATATTTGCGTTAACGGGTGCAGTTTGCAGTTGAACAGGTGTACCTAAAAAAGTGGCCGGTGAGTGTATATCCAGCTGTAGAAATGGATACTGTGTAAAAAAAACTATTTTTTAAACAAAAAATCTGTGTGAGTCACTCTGAATAAGAGCGTCTGCTAAATACCTGTAAATGTAATGCAATCTGAGCAGTAAAAGAGTCTATGCAAATCTTTATGCTCACGGCCTCCCTTGGCTCATTAATCCTTCACACACACCCCCCCACCGCACTGTTTATTCCCATTAAACACGAGGCTCTGAAGTTTTACTTGTGTTTTTTCCGTCAACAGGCTCTGAAGTACTTTGGTTTCTTTAAAATAAATAAAACAAAAGCTACAAATTGCTGTAGCCTGCTCCCTGGTATTCATTTCAGGCAAACAGTGGACTGGCACTCAAAGGAGCTTTTCAACCAAAATGACTATAGACTGCTAGCCTATTGTAATTAAATGCTTACACCACAAAACTCTGCAGCATTTGCATGAATCAAGAGGTATACCAGTGGAAAACAATGAAAAACCGTAACTATTTAGGCTAAACGCTTTGAGGGGCTAAAATTAAAACGTCAGCTTCAACTCCATTTTTATCTCTTACAGGGATGATTGCTGAATACTCTGGAATCAGCAAAAAAAACAAATGAAGGTTAGAGCAAACATCTGCGCATCAGACACAGAAATCACATGAGCAAGACACGAATGAATCACTTGAGCCATTTCCAAAAATCTTCTCCACGGACATCAACAGCAACAGCTCAATGATCCTTGGAGAACAGGAGCCGACAGAATATAATTTTCCAGGATATTATCCGCAGCCGATTCAGAACTTTCACTCACAAAAGGAGATTCAATCCCCTACTTACAATGTGGTGAAAACTACAGGCTGACTAATGTAGGGCTTCAATTTCACCTAAACAGGTTCGAGGACACATGTATCACTAGAACAGGGCAAGTCCTCCAGTAAGGACCTGAAAGACTCCTGTTCAAATTTTAAGTAGCCTCGTCTGTTTTTCCAGCTTTAGTCCAGATGTATGGACGACCAGAGGACAGAATTGGCCCTCCGGTCTGCCAAGTGATTTACTGAAAACTGCGACAAATCCACAACAATAAACTATGTTATCTGTGCATCAATGTGCAGCCAACTGGCCAGAGCTTTAACGAGTCAAAATAGGGGGGAGGAGGCGGCACTAGATGATTTCTCCTCGCTTTAAGAACGTTCTTCCACTTGCATAATATTTAATTTTAAAACAGTAAGTTCCAAAAGGGGTTCTGTTGCTCTGGCAGAAATTACACTACCCAATAAAGATCACTTATCCTCTCTGCTTCAGATACATTTTGATGTACAGGTCAGCAAGGCGCACTGTGACTACGAGGTATGATCAGCAGAATTTTATCTTTGATCAGAGCAGAACTGACCACCAATCTTTCTGCTGCGAGTTTCTCAAACCAAGGACAGGGCTGCTTGCGAGTAAAACTGGACTCCGCCTGTCAAGTTCTGACAGCACCAAGCCTGCATTCAGAACTTGACACAAAACTAAACACACCAACCACACAGGCAATGCGGGCTATCGCATCGCTTACGACACAACCGAAAATGCCAAAGAGCTGAGCGACCGTGTTCCTGTATCGACCTGGCTAACTTAGCCAGCTAATCATGGAGTCACACAGGATGCACACACCCTGTTGGAATTGGTTAGACGCGCGTTAAAGTCAGGCTAGCTTAGCTCGTTACAACATGCAGGCATGCATGCAACAACAATAAAAATATAGCTGATGTTAAGTAGCCAAGCATTAATTATGAGCAACAAAATGACATCATACACTTTAATCAGCTGACCAATTTAGCGCAACGCCACTGTAAGTGAAATCTAGCTACTACTAGGTAGATCAATTTATAGGTATCCAACTAGCTACCGAATTGTACAACTATCCGTGGCGATACACTCAAATTAATATTATCCATTCTCATTGTGAAGCTACAATCTGTTTATACAGTAAGGTGTACTGTAAACTAACTGTGTAAACGAATCTGTCGGTAGTTAATTAATCAGATAGTGTGTTTCCATGAAGTCAGTTTACAAACAGCTAAGTTAGCCAACAACTCTTCCAGACTCAATGACCACAGGCTAATTCAGGTGCAACTGCTAGCTAACTACATGTATTCACACTGAAACAGCCAGCGACTTGACGAGATTTAAAGAAAATAAACAGCGATTTGCATCGAGATAGCTTGTTTTTAAGCGACATAAGTAACTAATCCAGACATGAAAGTACATTCAAATGACGAGGAATTTCAATTAGCATACTGTTAAATCTCAGTAGGTCGTAGCTAGCTAACTTAGCTAAAAAGTTTGCTAGACTAAACCGGATTCACGGTAGCTAGTGATTAAAAATGATCGTTAACGTTACCTCTGCCGTCCGTAGAGAAGGTGGTTTCTTCAAAGCTTGTTTGAATGAAATATCCATGAAAGCAGTCATTGTCTGTCATGTAGCTAGCATTTGATGTTTCAATTTCCAAAAAAAAAAAAAAAACTTCGTCAGCCACAACTCCAATTTATTTCAGCTGCTGATCTCCCAACTGGTGGCCCTTTCCCTCGTCCCAGCATGGATTTAAGGATTTCCCGTAGAGCATTAGTTTTTTAACAACCAAGCCAAACAGTTAACCAGTCTCTCCCACAACTGCCGAATAGTGCTACACAATCCCAGATGTTTTATTTAAAGAAGAACAGATTCGCAACTGACTTGCAGGAATTAAAAAGTAATTCATTTTCCCGTATGTCTTCATTCACTTAAGTTATCCTGCGAACTGTGGCAGTGCACCGTTGTTAGAAAGCTAGCCGAAGATGGTTAAACAAGTAGTAAGCCGCTGGGTAAAGTTAAATTTTGTTCTCAATCGGTGTCTAATCCTTGGCCAGAGATCCAATCCTCAAACAAACTTAGTCCAATTCAGACTAAAACCACTAGTCTAGCTAGCTAATACACTTATGTTCCTTGAAAGATTATTTAGTTTTCACAGTTTACAAAAGACAAAAACAATAATTAATACGTTGTTGACACAACTGGCTATCTTGACATAAAATCTGGATTTGACTGGTACTACTGTAAAATTAACTGGCAGTAAAGTAGCACACAGCTAGCAAGCTAGCTGGCTAGTTTTCAGACATGTTTCTGGAGCTAACAGGCAAGCTAGCTAACTCACTTCAATAGTTTGTCCCTGCAATCACGTTCAACTTTATAGCCAACACAGTTAACTTACAGCTATAAACATGTGTGTTGTTCACAAAAAAAACTAGCTAGTTACAAAGTTTTAACCTTCAGTTCCCCGTGAAACTAAACTTCTTTTGAGTCAAAATACCTACGTAACCAACTAAGAAGCAATGCATTTAATCCTTGTTTATTGGAAGTTCATTTTCCATCGATGTATTTTCCTCTCTGTTTTCTCCCGGACTGCGGGCAACTCCACTCCCATGGAAATGCAAACCAAATATCGCGAGAAGCGCAACTTACAGTGTCCATACCCGATCCTGGCGTACAAGATTTTGAAAATATTACTGATGTAATATGTTGCTTTCATGCTCGTAATAATTTTTTGTTTATCACCGGGAACCGTGTACGCCTACGTTCATGTAAAAAAAATACATTAATTAATTAAAAAAAGATTTAATTTTTTAACTAAATAGTTATACTTAAACTCTTCACGTTTATTTAAGGACCTGAAAAAATATTTCCCTTTAATCTTATCAGTCCTTATAAGATCTTCAGTTATCCCTGACTATTGACAATGATTAGACAATGCATTTAAATGGTTCTCCCATGCGACAGTCCGCTCCACGAAGTATTTAAATCTGATGGTGTCATTCACAATTACATGTAGCACAAAACTTCTGAATACTGAACACTGTTAATGATAATAATCTATGCAATGTGTTGAGGGCAATGTTTTTTTAAAGTAAAAAACCCTTCCAAACTAGGCTTTATAATTACCTTTTCTAAATGCATTTTATGTACTTTGCAGATTAGTAAATAATTATATATAATTACATATACATACGTGCCAGTCACGGTTGTTAAGGCAACCGATGCTGCTTGGCATTATGGCTGTATCTGCAATTGCTCTTGCAAAATGACAGACAGACAAAACATATTCACAGTCCAAAACTAGCAAAGACTGAGGTACCATTTGAACAAATCAAGGGCACCACCTGATATGTGGACCTCAAAGGTGACCACCTGACCGATATGGATGCTGCAGGCAAAAAGCAAAACTAAAACTATAATTTTTGAGACTGTTTGAGAGCCGAATATGGAAGCATGACTTATGTCCCGCGGGGAGAAAATGACAATGCTAAGCACGGTAAAAAATCAGAGCCAAGATGTGTTTACACGGACACGCTTGAGGATGTAGAACAAACAATCTGTACACTCAGGATGGATTTCCGGCTTTGCGACGCGCACATTTTCATATGGACGCTGCCGTTCTTTCTCCGCTACTTCCGGTACCGGACGCATTTCAGTAGGATTGTGCATGAAACAGGATGTAAACAGCCATTGTGTAAGTCTCAGATACCAGCAGGACCTCGGTTTGTAACTGAAAGAAATGTGAAACTTGGACTTAGGAATAGCACACACACACACACACACACATGCAGTAAACATTATTTGCGCACACATATCATTGGTGCTCATATTTATAGTGAATGTCAATTTAGCATGTCTCTGTATCTGTTTTCTTTCTTCATGCATAGCTATTCATGGATAGATATTCATACAGCCACTGGGCTTTTATTGTGATAAGAGTTGATTTAACAAAAATAGCAAAATGTGTCTGGTATTGACAACAATCCACTGGAAGACGTGGTGAAATATATAACATTGGCATTTTTATTGCACAACATTCCCATAAAATTGGGAAAGGATATTAAGGAAAACAATGCATATTTAAGGTACATTATGTACAAATAATTGAAAACAAACAGAAAAAATATGTACAATTAACATGAAACTGTTACACTCTAGACTAAATAATTTAACCATATCTATAAAGAGAAATATAGATATAAATACATAAATTAAAAGAGAAATAATCGAACGTTTCATTTTTAAAAATGCAACTCCTGCTGTGGCCA
This sequence comes from Anguilla japonica, assembly GCA_025169545.1. Classification (NCBI taxonomy): domain Eukaryota; kingdom Metazoa; phylum Chordata; class Actinopteri; order Anguilliformes; family Anguillidae; genus Anguilla; species Anguilla japonica. The sequence continues at coordinate 3,166,065 of CM045891.1, forward strand.
AATATTATTAAAGCATGATTTTAGCCAAAAAATAAATTCTCAACAAACATTGCATTCCTTCATGCCACACATCAGTTAAGACTCTGTATGGCGATCCCTCAGGACAAAACCATTTTTTAAATCAAACGCAACACATTTATGCCATGGATAGTACAAATATTTGTAAAAATAAACATGTCATTTAGATTTGTCTTTTGCAGCATTTCACTGTCATATAAAAAGTGTTTTGTTTTTGTTAGTGATTCCAAATGATTGTATTATTTAATTGCATAAAGAAAACTGATAAATGTCATGGTGAATTGAAGGTATTTTTGATTAATTACTTCCTTCTCAAGCATGCATAAACATGGGTTGACAAGCATCTAAATTACTGTGAAAAATACTTAAGAATTTAAGTGTGGAAATATAATGTAAGATTGCGTGGTGATATTCCGTTTAAGAATTCCACTGCTAGTATAAAATATTGTGCCTTTACAAGTGTGAAAAGAGGGAGTTTTTTAATGACCCCATTGTACCATCCCTTCTCTATAGAGTACAGAACTGTACTTTTTGTTTGTTTTGATATATGCATTTTAAAGGACAGTCAAACGAGTAATTTCATGGCAAGTCAACATGTTATTCAACGTTTACACACAGATGGACCCAGTTAATATCTCCTTCCTCAGTATCAACCTGTTTCATACCACCTTTTTATGATAATCACACGTTTATGGTTTATACTGTTATAAATGAACAGTATTAGTCCTACAATCCCTTCCTATCATTTTGTCATCCCTGAAATTTCACATTCATATCTTAAATATCCTCTGAAATATGACTGAATGACTTATTTAGCATTTGTTTTTACACCTACCCACAATTTTTAAGACTTTTGTAACTTATGATCTATGCATGATTATTGACACAATCTCACCATAATAGTAAAAGACTCACTGGCCATTCATGTTTGCGGGGAATTTATACGCTTTTCAATGTTGCTAAAAATAAGGGCTGGGCAAGGAAAGTCCACAGACAATAAGCAACACTAATGTCAAAACATCCTTCGGGGTGCAAATGTGAAATCTGGAGCTATGACTACAGTAAAGATGGGGCCACAGTGAGAGCTGGACTACACTCCACAGGGTGACCCAAATATTTCCCTTTTAAGCAAAATAAGATGGCAAAAAAAAAACAGTGGAGACAAACAGCCATAGAAAGATCTGAGGTAGTACAGCACCGGTCGGGGCAAAGAAGGTTAAATGCTACCACGTGCTTTTGTCTTTCAGCTTGTGCTGTCTGCAACCTATTTGGGCATCCTTTAAAATCTTATGAACGGGAACATTTTTATCCACATTGAGCAGATTAAAACTGCTTGCAATTTCATGACTTTGTTCAGAAACCTTGTGAACCAATGAGACCCTTTGGGAAAAGTGAATTTAACAACACCAGCAAGACAAGTATAATAGCAAAAATATAATTGGCATCAGTGAGGGCCTTTTTTTCCATATTTACTATGAGCCAAACTTTTTTTCTCTCCATTGGTGCATTTCCCATGCTTCCTGTAAATAAAATTATGGATTAAAAGAAGATACAATGTGATAATACAGCAAAATATGATTTAGTATCATCGTTTACTCATTAGTCTTCAAAAGAAAAGTGCAGTTTGCAACTCCTCTTTGGCATTGTCCATCAAAAACAAAACAAAAAACTAAAAAGTGTAAAAATATCCTCTGGATGTAAAACAATAGTAGAACATTCTGGATAAATGAGAACATTCCCCGCTGATGGAAAGGGGAGGCGCATTTCCGCGGATCCTCAGTCTTTCACAGGAGGAGACGGCCTCAGCGTCCTTTCTGTAGCAGCTGTGAATGAGCGCACTGACCCGGGGCCCCTCAGTGTCTGTGAGATACTGACCCGGGCCCCTCAGTGGGTGGGGGCCCCCTCAGTGTCTGTGAGATTGACCTACGTGTGAGCAGATTGACCCGGGGCCTCTCAGTGTCTGTGAGCTCACTGACCCGGGGCCTCTCAGTGTCTGTGAGGACACTGACCCGGGGCCTCTCAGTGTCTGTGAGCTCACTGACCCGGGGCCCCTCAGCGTCTGTGAGCACACTGACCCGGGGCCTCTCAGTGTCTGTGAGCACACTGACCCGGGCCCTCTCAGTGTCTGTGAGCACGCTGACCCGGGCCCCTCAGCGTCTGTGAGATACCCTGCTGGGTGGGGCCCCCTCGGTGTCTGTGAGATACTGCGCTGGGTGGGGCCCCCTCGGTGTCTGTGAGATACTGCGCTGGGTGGGGCCCCCTCGGTGTCTGTGAGATACTCTGCGCTGGGTGGGGCCCCCTCGGTGTCTGTGAGCACACGGGACCGGGGCCTCTCAGTGTCTGTGAGCGCACTGACCAGAGGTCCCTCGGCATCTGTGAGATACTGCGCTGGGTGGGGCCCCTCAGTGTCTGTGAGCACACTGGCCCAGGGCCTCTCAGTGTCTGTGAGCACGCTGACCCGGGCCCCTCAGCGTCTGTGAGATACCCTGCTGGGTGGGGCCCCTTGGTGTCTGTGAGATATCTGCTGGGTGGGGCCCCTCAGTGTCTGTGAGCACACGGGACCGGGGCCTCTCAGTGTCTGTGAGATACTCTGCTGGGTGGGGCCCCCTCGGTGTCTGTGAGATACTGCGCTGGGTGGGGCCCTCTCGGGCCTGAGCTCAGCGAACACCTTTTCCCGCGTCCAGACTAAACAGTCTCCGCCGTCCGCCACCTTCCGCCCGTCTACAGCAGTATCTGCGCCACGTAGGGCGCGTGCGTGCCCGCCACCGACGCCAGCAGGGGGAGGTCGTTAGACTCGATCCTGGAACGAAGAGAAGAAGAGCACACGCTTAGCACACGCCTAGCACACGCCGTCTGATCCCGCGACCAGCGCCAGCGCGCACACACACGGAGAGGGACCCAAACGGATGGCTGTTCGTTTGAATATTACGACCCAGATCCACAGCCTCCGGTGGAGTCGGTTACTATCCAGGAATATTCGGGTTCGAGGTCACTCCGAGACCACCTGTGACAATAAGCTCTGCTTGAAACGCTGGTCCTGCAGAATCTAGCCAATCAGTGTCTATTCAGTAAAATATGCCGCTCACTGAGATTTTCAACAGCCTTTGTTACATCGTCGAAAAAATAAAATAAAAAAATAGTTTAAACAGGCAAAAACAGGACATACAGCCCATAGACGCTCACCACTTTGCCTACAGCCAAGAGCACAGCCAGCACACAGAGTCAAGCCTAGTCTTGTACTCTACCAAAGTGCCTCTACTAACAGTATTCATGAGCTATACTGTACACCAAGATACTCAAATCCTTCAATGCCAGTACCAACATAGTCCAACAATGTCCCTGATTGGCCAGAGATCACGATCACATGTTATCCCAGGCTTAAATCAGTCCCTGATTGGAGGGGAGGAATGTAAACCAGCAGTACTACTGGCCTCTAGGGCCAGATTTGCGTCCCCCAGTCTTACACTGGTAGCTCTCTGGGTGAAAGCACACATGCTTGTGTTTGTGTAAAATCAACTTTCATCACTTCTGCTGAGAAAACAGATTCAACTTGCTTCTGTAATCCAAGAAACTTGGTTTGTAAACCCAAAGGCTGCACATTCGATTCCCAGAGAGGACACTGCCGTTGTACCCTCGAGCAAGATACCTGGCCTGACCTGCCTCATGTAAAAAATGTCAAAAATGTTTAAGTCGGTCTGGATAGAAGCCTCTGCTAAATGCCTGTAATGTGTAATGTGAAATTCCCAGTCAAGTGCATGTCATCCACAACATTATTCTACACTGGATAACAGAGTAATGAAGAAAGCAAAAAACAGAATCCACCTTGCCATTTGTAGCCTTTAATCTGTTGTATTGTCTGTTTATGTCATTATCTGTAGTACATTTACTTTTTCCGTCTAGTGCAGAAATAACCAACCCTGTTCCTGGAGATCTACCCTCCTGTAGGGTTTTCATTTTAACCATAATTTGGCACACCGACTCTACTAATTAGCAGCTCATTGAGATCTCTAGCTGTTGAATAGGGTGCGCTTTGTTAGGGAGGCTAACTCGGACCCCAAACAAGTGCAAGTCATTAGGTTAATTGCCATAGAGCAGGCTCAGTAGACTCCATATGGTAGGAAATACAGGAAGTGACATCACAACAAACCAACAGATGCTACCCAACAGCCTGCCGAAGGGTATTTTATATGCGCGGTGAGGAGGAGAATCTTACCCCAGAACCATGCCCAGCTCTTTGACGTGCACTCTGGTCTGGCCCTTAAGGTACTCCGCCAGCATCCGGCTCTTGAAGTACAGCTCCTGGAGTCGGTCTTCGAGGTGCATGATGCACTGCAGAGGGGAAGAGAGAGCACTTACGTCCCGTTCCCGAAACACTCGGACGACCTCTGTGCACCGTCGAACGGGCGGAGCGCGAAGGGGAACTTACGAAATTTGGAGAGAGGTTGAGCTTGTACAGGTGAAAGGTAGAGAGGAGGAGGCCGGACACCAGGTTGGACACCAGGACCTCCTTGCCCAGCTTGTTGTCGGTGGCTCTTCTCTGGCTGCTGGCCACCTGCACGGTCCACTTGTCGGTGTCCGCAATGATGCAGACGGCCTCCGCGATGGGCTCGTCCAGCACCGGGTGCTGGGGAGAGAGAGAGAGAGAGAGAGAGAGAGAGAGAGGCGCTTTGTCATAAAGGAGGAAAATCTACAGGTGAGATGCAGCCCTGGAAAAAGCGTGTGGAAAAGTCGCAGAGGCATTTAAAAAATTTTTATAACCCAACGTGGGGCTGAGTATATCTAATTCCCACCCCGATTTGGCAACTTGGAATGTCCAATCATCTGCGACCGCAGCTGCATTCCGTAGACTACAGCTAAGCTGGCACAGAGTGGAGTCAGAGGACGACCTTTCATATGGGCTTTCGCTACAATCTACGGGCGGCCGATCAACCAGCTAGGGTCGCTATCTGACTGAACCCCCCCATACCCTGGGCCACACAATCGTGAACTGCACGTCGCCCTACGGAGGTACCGCCCACAGTCGGTCGTACGGGCACGGTTCGGATTCGATCCGAGGCCGCGAGGCTGTCGGAGGTGTTTTTACCTGCACGGCATGCGCCAGGTCCGCCTGCAGACTCTGCCGCAGAGGCGCTCGTCGCTGGGCAACCCGTGCAGGACGAAGTCCGGGACGTACGTGGGGCAGTACCCGCCGAACAGAGACCTCCCGAAGTTGGCGATGCTCGGCTTGGAGTAATTTTCAACCAGCTTGGACCTGGCAAAGCAAAAAACAAAACCGTCCATCAGAGACCAAAAACGGTTTAGTCGAGTGCCACAAAGTTCCTTTATGGCTATTTCAGGGGGAGGTGCTGGTGTTGGCCATCAACAAAATAAACATACGGATCAACTCAAGTGGGCATGCAATGTAATGTTTTGTGAAACATGCTATGTAAATATGATATAAAGTTGATGTGAATGAAACGAGTGAGACCTGTAAGACCGTGGATATTTGGGTTTTTGGTTTTGGTACGCACCCCGGGAAGGGAACCTCCACCTCGTCCAGCCAGTCCTCCTGCTCCTCCGGGTAGTAGGGCCCCTCGGCGCGGTGGAGCTCCTGCCCCGCGTCCTCGCTCTCGCTGTCCCCCAGGGCGCTGTCCGAGCTCTCGTTCCGGGGGATGTCCCACTCGTTCAGGGGGACCGCCTTCTTCGGGTCCACCGTGTCCCCCTGGGGGACGGTGACGGAGATCACGATGCCCCGGTCCCGCGCGGCGGGACACCCCGAACATCGACCGCCGCCATCGCGTCCGTGGAGCTGCAGCCGCAGCGGCCGCCGCCGCCGCCGCCGCCGCCCGCGCCCCGGGGAACCGCCCCCTTCCCAGCAGCCCCCGGGGCGTCCGGGGGCTCCTCCCGCGCCCGGTCTGCCCCGCCCGCCTCCAGCTTTTTGGACACGTCGTCGATAGTCCGGGTTTCCACGGGGTTGTCGTCGCTGAAGTACTCGTCGAACAGGTCCATGCAGTCCTCGGGGGTGGGGTTCCACCGGGGCATCTTGCTGGAGGTGCGGGGCAGCTTCTCCTGGCCCTCGCCGGGCTTGCTTTGGTCCTCCGCCGGCAGCCTGGCCTCGCGCTTGGGCTCTCCGGCGCCCCCTTCCTGCAGCTGCAGCTGCTGCTGCTGCAGCAGCAGCTGCTTCCTGTGCTTCCGGATCTGGCCCTCCACCCGCCGCCTCCGGCACTCCGTGTCCGAGTCCGGCGACATGGAGTCCCCGATGAGGAAGGTGACTTTGGAGGAGGGCTGCTCCTCCTCCTCCTCCTCCTCCTCCTCCGTGGGGAAGGGGCTGGCCAGGCTCTTATCCGGCGGCTTCTTCTCCAGCGGGATCCCGGACGACCGGAACACCTTGATGGGCAGGCTCCCGCCGTCGGGGACGTCCTCGCAGACCGCCGCGACCTCCGACCCCGCCCCCAGCTCCGCCTCCAGGGCCACGCCCTGCTCCCGGGGGGACGCCGACCCCACGCGCACCACCGTCTCCAGCTTGGCGTCCAGGCAGCGGCTGGCCTTCTCCCTGTAGGGCGGCGGGTCGGGGTCGTCCGGGGCTCCCCCCGGTGGACGGAGCAGGGCCTGCAGGACGCTGCTCTGCGAGTCCTGGCTGCTGTCCGCCTCCGGGACGGGGCCGGCCTCGTCCGCGCAGCCGCTGCCGCTGCGGCAGCTGTTGTCGGAGGGGTAGCCGCCGTCCTCGGGCGGGCCGTCCCGGGACAGGTAGTCGCCGCTGGGCTTGTGCACGGTGACCAGGACGTACTCGGACTCCTCCACCTCCCCCCGGCGCAGCGAGGTGGTGATGAGCGAGCCCGGCATGACGATGGCCTCGTCCTCGGCGCTCTCCAGCAGGTGCGTCTCCAGCAGCTCCGAGCAGCGGATGAAGTAGGTGAGGAAGTGCAGCAGCCGCTGCACCAGCTCCTGCCGCCGGCCCACCACCACCGTGCGGCACAGCCGGAGCGGCGAGCTGATGGCCCCGTACAGGTCGCCTGCGCCGGGGAAAGCAGCTCCGTCACAACCGCGGTCACGCTGCACGCAACGCACACGCAGCCACACGCGACGCACACGCGACGCACACGCAACACGCACGCACCGCACACGCAACGCACACACAACGCAACAGCTCCGTCACAACTGTGCAACGCACACGCAACACACAAGCAATGCACACGCAACGCACACACAACACACATGCGACGCACACGCAATAATCATTTTCCCCTCATTATTATGCACACATTTCAACACACGCACAGCGCCACTACTCTCTTACCTGTCAGCAGCTTCATAATTAAAGTACAGAAATTGGATTGGATTAATGGAGTGTGCACATTTTGGTTTGACTTTTTCTGCATATGTTCACACTTCATGAAATGCAGGTCAAATTATTCACTCTCTTCAATCTGAGTGGTAACGAATCAAGAATGCCTAATTTTTCTAAATGAACACATTTCCAAGCCGTTGTTTCATGTTGTATCAAGCTACACCACCAGATGGCGGCATGTGCCCATGTCCATTTTAAATATTTAAAACTATTCTGCTAGCGTTCAGTCAAGCACCATTATTTATGTACTCAGGAGGCCTCATATATCTCATATATGTTCTTCAAAATATTTCTCATAATGGGGAGTGATTAAAAGTGATGTATTTACCGAATTTGATTTGATTCGACATTTTTTTCTCAAAACTTTTTTTTTGACTTCACAGAATTCTTCAGAATGGAAGGTCACTTTTGTCAAAGTTGGTATTTACAGAGAGGAAATGAAAGAACATACAACAAATGCGCGTCGGCTAAACAGCTGCCCAGTCCTTGAACTTGTGACGTGTCTAGCAGCGGCTGGATTTTCTCACCGAGCCAGAGACTATCGAGGGGAAACCCAGCGGCCTTGCTCACCGAGCTGGGCCCACAGCGGGGTGTACGGGTGCGTTTTGGCGGTATGGCTCACCGAGCTGGGCCCACAGCGGGCTGTACGGGTGCGTTTTGGCGGGATGGCTCACCGAGCTGGGCCCACAGCGGGCTGTACGGGTGCGTTTTGGAGGTATGGCTTACTGAGCTGGGTCCACAGCGGGCTGTACGGGAGCGTTTTGGCGGGATGGCTCACCGAGCTGGGCCCACAGCGGGTTGCACGGGTGCGTTTTGGAGGTATGGCTTACTGAGCTGGGTCCACAGCGGGCTGTACGGGAGTGTTTTGGCGGTATGGCTCACCGAGCTGGGCCCACAGCGGGCTGTACGGGTGCGTTTTGGCGGTATGGCTCACCGAGCTGGGCCCACAGCGGGTTGTACGGGTGCGTTTTGGCCAGCAGGTCCACGCTCTGGGACGAGTGCTTCTCCAGGAAGATCTTGATTGGCGGCTGTCCGTTTGGCATCACCGTGGGAACCCAAGCCAGATGATTGGTGAGGACAGCGGTGAGGAGCGCTGGAAGAAATCTGACGAAGGAAGGGATTGGTCAAACCATGATGCTCTGCCCCTTTATACTACATCACCTAGGCCAGTCACCTATCTAGAACTTTCTGTCATCACATTCAACTTTTACTCATCGTAATTCAACTTTTACTCATCGCATGCAACTTTTACTCATCGCAAGCAACTTTTACTCATCGCAAGCAACTTTTACTCATCGCAAGCAACTTTTATTCAGCACAAGCAACTTTTACTCATCGCAAGCAACTTTTATTCACCACATGGAAGGTTACAAAATGTGTCCATGTAATTAATAAAAGTAAACGATATGACGTTAATGGACTACAGAGCCCAGAGTGCTGTGTAACGGCTCCCGTCAGACAGCAGGGGGAGCCGTTTAACGACCCGCTGAGCGTAGCGGCGTAGGCGGCAGAGGCACTCACTGGTTCTTGGAGGCCTGCTCCATCAGGAAGGCGAACTCCTTCATGAACTGGCCGCACAGCTGGTTCTTCTCGGGCGCGCCGGACATCATGGTCAGCCAGACGGGCTCGGACACGCGCGGCATGGTGTACAGGTTACAGACGGTCGTGCTGGAAACAGAGCGGCCATTGTGAGACCGCGGCGAACGGCGGGCGCACAGTCAGGGACTCCTTCACCGACGCAGGGACACCCTCCCCGCCGCAGCTCTGCGTCTGGAGATTCCACAGGGCGGCACGGCGGGCGGGGGTCCAGCCCTGTACACTGCGCTGAGAGAGCCCCCCCCCCCTCGTCCCCCTCTCACCCCCCCACCCCCACACCTCCCCTCCCCTCTCTCCCTCCTCCCCCGGGGGAATCCACCATCTGGGCACGGGCTCCAAACTGCGCCCACTGGACACTGGACACGGGACACTGGACACTTTCGGGGCCTCCCGAGCTGGAGCATAATTTCCAGTAATTACTCAGAGAGAGTCAATAAACAAAGGCTGCCCCTCCAGATAGATTCTGCAGCCCCACGTTTTTGTTTTTTTTTAACCGCTGGCCCGTTAGAAGCGAGCCCCACGCGGTGAGGGGCGAGCGGCGGGTCGATGAAGCAGCGCCGGGACGCGTCTGCTTCTCCCAACGAGCCGCAGAAGCTCCGATACGCGCTGCCTGGCGGCGAACGCTCACTCACTCGCTCGCTCGCTCGCTCGCTCGGTGAATACAAAGCGCAGAAAAGTTTGTTTTGTTTGTTTTGGCTGTCTGTTTCTGCCGAGTCTACGTGCCCAGCGCCTACACCCCAGCCTCAGTCAGGGGTCCACTTTAAATTAAACTCCACCTCCGAGCGCTCCGCTTGATCTGGGAGGTCCTATGAAAAGGCCCCAGGCCCACAGGGCCAGCCTCGCTCACTCAGGACACCTGCGGCCGAGACTCTGCGTGACCCCCACAGCGCCCGAACGGCCGCCCAGGTGAACCCTGCGCCACGGGACGGGCGCAGAAACACGGGTCTGGGGCAGGAAGAGGGTCCTGAACAGCCAGTCACTGAGCTGTGTTCCAGGAGAACCTGTTCACACGCGCACAGGCCACGGAGAAGCCCCCTCGCACACGACCGTGGAGAGAGCGCCGGGGGCGAGCCGGAGAGGGACGGGCCGGGGAACGGGGCGATGATGAGGACGAAGTTCGGGGGGGGTGGGTGGGGGGTGGGGGGGTTATTTTTCCGTTTTTTTCCATTACGCTTGCGTGATCTGAGAGCGCAGTTGGCGAATGCCCCCCCCATGCCCCCCCATGCCCCCCCCCATGCGCCCCCCCCCCCCGGGGCAGTATTTCCAGCCGAAGGTGAGATAGCGCTGATATTTGTTTGTCCCGCGCAGTGGCATTCCCTCTGACACACTATCTGCTATTCTGGTAGGCCTGACACTGTCCGAGGGAGATAGCGTTTCCTCTGGGGGGGGGGGGGGGGGGGGGGGGGAGTCCGGTTGCCGTGGCAGCCAGCCAGCGGGCATGTGACCACGGCAACGGGAAGCCGTCTCATCGCCGAGCATGCGGGCAGCGCCGCAGAGGCACGCGCCACCCCACACGCTGCGCTGCGGTGCTCCCAGCATGCACCGCGGCGCTGACAGGCATGCTGTCACTGCAGGGTTTAAAGAGCTCTGCCTCTGCCCGCTGACCCGCCCCCCGCCCCCCCCCCGCCCCCCCCCCCCCCCCCCCCCCGTGTCTGAGTCTGCGCTCGGCGGGAGCCTCCACAGGCAGAGAGACGCTCATTATCCCGTTCAGCCCAAAGAAAAACCCCACGAGATCAATCAAGCGGCCGACGCGGAGGAGGTATTACCCGAAGAGTTAGTCTGTTTCCTCACACGGAAAGCGACAGTTGCACAGGGAAAGCACGCGACTCCCCCGGGGGCTTCTGGGTAACGAGCGCGGGGAGTTGCGCCCGCCCCTGCAGTAAGCAAACGGAGCGGAGAGGCTCACCGGAACTCGTTCAGCCCGTCCACCATGCGGCTGTAGGCCAGAGCCCTCTGACTGGCATCCACAGAGCGCCGGTTCATCTTCATAGCCTGGGCCAGAGAGAGCAGCAGAGAGAGCTCCATAACACACTCACACGAGTACGCACACATTTACACTTACACTTACACTTACAAACACACACTCACACGAGTACGCACACACTTACACTTACACACACACACACACACACACACAGACACACTTACACTTACACACACACACACCACACACACACAGACACACTTACACTTACACACACACACCACACACACACACAGACACACTTACACTTACACACACACACACCACACACACACAGACACACTTACACTTACACACACACACACACATCACACACACACAGACACACTTACACACCACACACACACAGACACACTTACACTTACACACACACACCACACACACACAGACACACTTACACTTACACACACACACCACACACACAGACACACTTACACTTACACACACACACACACACACACAAAACGCACACACACTTACACACACACACACACACACACACATACAGACACACACACATGAACATGCACATACTTATATTTACACACACACACACACATATACACCTCAATCAATCAAATCAATCAAATTTTATTTGTATAGCCTATTTTACAGCAGTTGTCACAATACGCTTTACAGACAACCCTGGCCTAAACCCCCACAGGAGCAAGCCTAAGGCAACAGTGGCAAGGAAAAACTCCCTGTGGCAGATGGGAAGAAACCTCGGAAGGAACCAGGCTCAAGGGGAAACCCATCCTCCTCTGGTCGGCTCAGGGTGCCGACTGGTGACCAGCATGTCAGTCACACACACACACACACACACGCACACACACATACACACACACACATTAAACTGCACACACACACACACACACACACACACAGCGTGTGTCAGACGCTCACCTGTTCGATTGCACTTTTCAGTTTGTTCATGTGACTCTCGAAGAGTGGGAAGTGAGAAAAGAAGAAGTCCTGGAACTTGCTGTTCTCCTCCTCGTCTTGTGACAGGAGAAAAATGACGCCGATGGCGATCTTCTTCTTCCTGGCGGCCCCGAGGCTGGGGCCTCCACTGTCGTCAGACATGTTGAAGCTCTCCTCCACTGACCTATGACACACACACACGCACACGCATGCACGCGCACACGCACACGCACACAGTTATGCTCGCTATCTCTCACATACGTGCCAAATGCACTTTAAAGAAGCACATATCGTTCTGTTTTGTCTTATGTTCCCTGGCTCGGCATGCAGACCACAACAGGGTCTTCGTACTCACGCACACGCACACACACACTCACGCACACACACACACACACACACACACACACACACACGCACACACACACACACACTCACGCACACACACACACACACACTCACTTTCTATTTATACCCCATTTAGGGACTCTAAAAGCAAACAAAGCATGACATCTATAAAACTGCCACAGACAGGCTCAATTTTTAAAGTGAAAACCGATCGCATGGGAAAACAGCACATCTGAAGCTGGCCTGGTTAAGACTGAGCACAGCTGGATTCAGGGGTAGGGTTACTGCTGAAATCCGCACCATCGCGGGAAGACCCCGTTCTCCAGGCTGGTGGTCTGGCTCCTCAGCCAGCGTCGGTGGTAGCTGCTGGCACAGCTGCTGGTGAAGGAGGAACCGGGGGAGGGGAACGGAGTGATCAACAAGCTGCTCAGAGAAGCTGTGGAGAGAGGAGAGAGAGAGAGAGAGGGGGAGAGGGGAGAGGGGAAAGAGGAGAGAGAGGAGAGGGAGAGAGAGAGGGACGAGGGGGAGAGAGAGAGTGAGATAGGCAATGAACAGAGTGGGGAGGGGAGAGAGAGAGAGAAAGCCATGGGAAGAGGAGGATGAGGGAAGAAGGAATGAGGGGAGAGGGAGGTAGAAGGGGGGAAGGAATGGGAGGAAGTAACAGATGAGAGGCGAGACGGAATGGGAAATAGAGAGAGAGAAGAAGCAGAAAAGAGGAGAGCGGGAAAATTGGAGTTGAAGTGGAATGAGAGAGGGGAGAGAGGGAGAGAGAGAGAGAGAGAGAGAGAGAGGGAGAGAGAGAGAGAGAGAGAGAGGGAGAGAGAGAGAGAGAGAGAGAGAGAGAGAGAGAGGAGAGAGAGAGCATGTTAGGAGCCGCCATTTCTGCCGCGTTTGTTATGCAGGGTGGCGGGATCTCACACGGGTCCCGTCCGCCACGCGCTCGCTCGTTCCTGCATTTTTCGTGGCGCGCGGAGCGGGTACAGAGAGCCGCTAAAAAAAAAAAAAAGCCGGAGCTTAAGGCGGCGGTAAAGGGGGCGGAGCTGGAATCTCATTTAGGAGCGGCGGCGTTTCTATTTAGGCTCACGCCCGCGCGCGTGTGACGCAGAGGGTGAGATGCCCGCCATGCCCGCCATGCCCGCCCCCGTCGCGCCAGGGGCCGGGTTTCCATTGGGAAAGTTTTTCCAGGCCCGGCGGGCGGCGCGGGGGGTGGCAGGGGCACACGCCACGCGGGCGTTCCGTCGCGGCTCACAAGCGGATTCCGCCACGGACCGCGTGCCAATGGGGCCCCCCCGAGTGGCCCCCAAACTTGAGGGCCTGGAACCCGACGCTGACGCCATGCTTTAGGCACCACCTCACTGAAGCAGCCAATGAGCCGACACCAGCCAATCAGGAGTCAGATGCTGCTGCTGCTGCTGCTGCGGTGCTGTCTAACTGGGCCCTGTTAAAGCGTCTGGGACCGCGGCAGGTCTGCTCCTGGGCCAGGGGTGCGTAGTCTCCTCTGAAAAGGGCCGGCGTGGGGGCGGGTTTTCGTTTTAGCCCAGTGCTACGACAGCTAATTATCTAATCGTGGTCTTCAATCAAGAACCTTGATAAGCTGAATCAGGTGACTTAGTGCTGGGCTAAAACAAAAACCTGCACCCACACCGGCCCTTTTCGGATAAGGCTGGACACCCCTGTTCCAGACCCCTGTGAAATTACCGCACATTTTCAGACCGGCTGTTTAGACTAACACATGGTTTCCATTCTAAGCAGCTGACCTTGTCCCCCAAAACTACTGCAGGACGGTGCAGATTCCCAATGGTATAATGCACTTAAAACAGAGAGCGATTCCCCCGAAAAGGGGGGATTTTCCAGGGGTGAAATGACTGGATTTCATGCTGGCCGTTACCTGATCTGGCGATCCCGCTGTCTCTCTCGTCGTACAGGCCTCTGCCCGGCATGTCCATGGGGTTACTGTGTCCTTCAGAGAGAGAGAGAGAGACCGGCTTTCAGAAATGTGCACACGTGGCAGGGCTCCACACACACATGCATACGCACACGCATGCACACACACCCACACGTGCGCACATGCATACGCACACACATGCACACACACCCACACGTGCGCACATGCATACGTACACGCATGCACACACACACACGCGCGCACATGCATACGCACACGCATGCACACACAAACATGCACGCGCGCACATGCATACGCACACGCATGCACACACAAACATGCACGTGCGCACATACATACGCACACGCACGTGCATACACACATGCATACGAACACGCATACACACACAAATACACACACACGTACACACAGGCGCACGTGTGCACACGTGCATACACACGTATACATGCACACACGTATGCACACACGTACGCGCACACGCATGCACATGTGCACATGCACGCCCACACACACACACACACGCACGCATACACACACACGCACGCACACGCATGCACACACAAACACGCATACACACACACACACGCACACGTACGCACACATACACACACACACGCACACACACGCCCACACACACACACACACACACACACACACAAGCACAACAGCACACACACGCTGGCTGCAAGCGGAGCTGAAAGAGCTCTTGTCCCACACCACCATTCATTCGAGAGAGGGGGGGGGGGGGGGGGGGCACAAATCGCATAGAGAAGCAGCGGAATCCTGGCCAAGGCGGAACGGCGGGAGATTAAAGCAGGGAGCGCCAGCGGCTCCGTCCCCGGGGAGCCCAGGGGCCCGCGGCGCGCCTCCACGCGGGGGGCCGAGAGCGCGGGGGGAATTCCGCAGAGCCGCCGGCGGGAGCGGCACCTGCGGCGCGGGGATAACGCGGCCGCCGCGCCGACGTGATTTACGACGGACTCAACACGAGCGCCATTGTGATATACGGGAGCCTCGCGCTCCGGCCCAAAGCTCTAGAACATTCCCCCGCCGCGTAACTGGGCCACAGCATTCCGCCAGCCGGGGGGCGGCCGGGCCACAACCGCAGCTATTTTTAGGGCCCCCCCCCCCCCCACCACACACACTCACACGCTAAAACAAGGGGAGAGGTGTCCATGTCCCGGGCAGACTGAGGGAGGTGGGGGGGGGGGGGGAGGAGGAGGAGGAAGAGGAGAGGGAGGTGCAGAGCTGCTCATGCTGGTGTGAGTGAATGAGGAACAAGCCCCCCCATGCATGCACACGCCCCTACACGCATGCATGTGCATGCACACACATGCACAGGAATGCACGCGCCCCCACGCGCATGCACGCGCATGCACACACATGCACAAGAATGCACGCGCCCCCACACGCATGCGCACACACATGAACAAGAATGCGAGCGCATGCACACACCCCCACTTATGCGCACGCATGCGCACACACCCCACATACACATCATCGACACACACGTCCTCACACGTGCACACATCCCACACTTATGAATGCGCATGCATGCGCCACCACACGCATGCGCACACACCCCCACACGCGTGCACACGCACCCCCACACGCGTGCACACGCACCCCCACGCGCGTGCAAGCGCACACTAAGCACACTGCAAACCTGAAAAGAAAGAGGCGCTCTTGATGAGGCGAAGAGGGCCCTGCTCAGAGAAGGCCCGGCGGGGGCTGCAGAGCTGAGACAATCCTGCGCGTCACAGCGGAAAGGGGAAAGAAAACAAACAAAACAAACAGACAGACGTGAACCAGGGGTTAGTGAAGCACTTCTGAACCTCGGCAGGGCAGGACCACAGGGAGGGTCGTCCTGAAGCAACAGGGACGCCACACAGGCTTTACACCTCAGTGAGTCAGGAGCATCGCAATCCCTTAGGAAAATGCATCTCAGCGCGATCACAAAGTGGGCGCATGTGCCAAATAAATAATCCCATGCTTATTATAATATTACAATAGATATATTTTCCAAAGGGATTAAACGAGAGCAAAGTTCAAAACAAAGGTACACGTCGGCCCAGGTGTTGAGCCCACTGTACAAAACAACGCACTTTCAACTAAAAACCATGAAATTTAGCTCTGCTACCAATGTTTTGAACCAGATTTCTCTGAATGTTAGAACACGGAGAAAGCAAAGACACGCAAACAGGTAACACACAGGCAGTATGTCAACACAAACATACAGTGATGTGACCGAAAACACGTTAAACACCATCGATCTGAAAGAAGAACAATTCCAGCGTATGCTAGCAACACCAATCTGTACATACAATATTTCAGTTTCTTTAAATGAATCACGTTAACACAAACGTGTCTAATTCCAAAATAAATTTTAACAAATGTACTTCCATACACAGAACCATACATGTTCACAGACACTACGGCCATTTTGGACCCCAGCGATCGAACGTTTGGTGACTGTGTCCTGATCCTAAGCAGCGCACGGATCCAGCTGCGTATCCACGGTAGCGCTCGATAGCGGACAGTGATTGGCTGCGCTCCGTCTCGGTACTCTAACACTGCTGGTGTCCACTGAGCAGGCTTTACCTATGTTCCCCAGGAACCCGTTGGCACCGGTGTTCTGGTCTGGGCGCAGAGGAATTCGAGTCCTGGTTGATGAACTCCAGGCTGTCCTGCAATCTGCCGAAGGGGAAGAGACGAGGTGAAGCCCTAACGTTGGGCAGGCGTTAAACCTGAGCACGGTGTTCAGCGGTATGAGAGCAGTTCTCATAAATGTGAGAGCAGTGTTCAGAAATATGAGATCAGTGTTCAGCAGTATGAGATCAGTGTTCAGCGGTATGAGAGCAGTGTTCAGCAGTATGAGATCAGTGTTCAGAGGTATGAGATCAGTGTTCAGAGATATGAGAGCAGTGTTCAGAGATATGAGATCAGTGTTCAGAGATATGAGATCAGTGTTCAGAGATATGAGAGCAGTGTTCAGAGGGAGAGATCAGTGTGTCAGAGGGAGATCAGTGTTCAGAGATATGAGAGCAGTGTTCAGAGGTATGAGAGCAGTGTTCAGAGGTATGAGAGCAGTGTTCAGAGGTATGAGATGACATCAGTGTTCAGAGGTATGATTGGTATAATTGGTGTTCAGGGCAGCAGGCCCTGACGCCAGGTGTGCAGTACTTACGTGTTGAGGCTGCCGTAAACGCTGCTCCCCGTCCGCGCGGTGAACACTTTGCTGAGCATCAGCTGAGGGGGGGACCTGCAGACACAGATGGGATAAGTAAGCTCCGCCCACCGCATCGTGTCCCCACCCACAGACACACAGCACAGCTAGGGCCCTCAGGAGGGCTCAGGGGCCTCCGGGGCCCTCAAGGGGGCCCTCAAGGGGACTCAGGGGGACTTAGGGGAACTCAAGGGGACTCAGGGGGACTTAGGGGAACTCAAGGGGACTCAGGGGGACTTAGGGGAACTCAAGGGGGGGGGACTCAGGGGGACTCAGGGGCAGGTCCCTGCTCACCGTATCTGGTGGATTTTCAGCGTGGATCCCTTGTAGCTCATGGCCACCGAGCCAAACATCATCTCCCCCAGCATACTGGCATCCGAGGAGCTGCGGGAATTCTGCATGGGAGCAACAGAGAGAGAGAGGGTACTGAGTGTGTGTGTGTGTGTGTCTCTGTATGTGTTTCTGTGTGTGTGTGTGTGCATGTGTGTGTGTGTGTGTATGTGTGTGGGTGTGTGTGTGTGCGTGTGTGTGTGTGTGTGTGTGTGTGTATGTAAGTGTGTGTGGGTGTGTGTGTGTGTGTGTGTGTGTGTGTGTGTGTGTGTGTGTGTGTGTGTGTGTGTGTGTGTGTGTATGTGTGTGTGTGTAAGTGTGTGTGTGTGTGCATGTGTATGTAAGTGTGTGTGTGTATGTGTGCATGTGTATGTAAGTGTGTGTGTGTGTGTGCGTGTCTCTGTGTGTGCATGTGTATGTAAGTGTGTGTGCGTGTGTGTATGTAAGTGTGTGTGTCTCTGTGTATGTATGTGTGCATGTGTATGTAAGTGTGTGTATGTGTGCATGTGTATGTAAGTGTGTGTGTGCGTGTGTGCGCGTGTGTATGTAAGTGTGTGTGTGCGTGTCTCTGTGTGTGTATGTAAGTGTGTGTGTATGTGTGTGCGTGTGTGTATGTAAGTGTGTGTATGTGTGCATGTGTATGTAAGTGTGTGTGTGCGTGTGCGCGTGTGTATGTAAGTGTGTGTGTGTATGTGGCAGGCGGGGCTGCTCACGGGGAAGCGTGGTCCCTGCTCTCGGGGCTCGGAGGCGGAGGAGGAGCAGCTGTCCAGGGAGCTGGTGCTGCCGCTCGTGGGCCTGAGCTTGCAACACTTCCCAAACATCCGGGGCTGCGCCTCAGCGCTGGGCTTCTGCACACACAAGAGCGTGGTCAGCGCCTGCATTTCAACAGAGCATACGCCTAGAGCTAACAGAGCATGAGCTGCAGTACGCTAGCACCTACCGCTAACAGAGCATGAGCCACAGTACACTAGTGCCTAGAGCTAACAGAGCATGAGCCGCAGTACACTAGCGCCTAGAGCTAACAGAGCATGAGCCGCAGTACGCTAGCGCCTAGAGCTAACAGAGCATGAGCCGCAGTACGCTAGCGCCTAGAGCTAACAGAGCATGAGCCGCAGTACGCTAGCGCCTAGTGCTAACACAGCATGAGCCGCAGTACGCTAGCGCCTAGAGCTAACAGAGCATGAGCCGCAGTACGCTAGCGCCTAGAGCTAACAGAGCATGAGCCGCAGTACGCTAGCGCCTAGAGCTAACAGAGCATGAGCCGCAGTACGCTAGCGCCTAGAGCTAACAGAGCATGAGCCGCAGTACGCTAGCGCCTAGTGCTAACACAGCATGAGCCGCAGTACGCTAGCGCCTAGAGCTAACAGAGCATGAGCCGCAGTACGCTAGCGCTTAGAGCTAACAGAGCCGCAGTACGCTAGCGCTAATGCATTTCCACTGCCGCTATAACACAGTTCAAGCCGCGGTTTGCTAGCGCTAATGCATTTCCACTGCCGCTATAACACAGTGCAAGCCGCGGTATGCTAGCAATAATGCATTTCCACTGCCACTATAACACAGTGCAAGCCGCGGTATGCCAGCGCTAATGCATTTCCCCTGCCGCAATAACAGAGCGCGAGCCGCGGTACGCTACCGCAATGCATTTCCACTACCGCTATAACACAGTGCAAGCCGCGGTATGCCAGCGCTAATGCATGTCCCCCTGCCGCAATAACAGAGCGCGAGCCACGGTACGCTACCGCAAGTGCATTTCCACTGCCACTATAACACAGTGCAAGCCGCGGTATGCTAATGCTAACGCATTTCCACTGCTGCTCTAACAGCGCGAGCCGCAGTATGCTACCACTAATTCATTTCCACAAGTGCTTCTGGGCTTGGCGGTGCATTGACTGACCCTTCCTGTTTTGAGCTTACGGCCCTAGTAAAGAGTCTTGGACAAAGGAAAGGTTATCTGAGATGGCCTAATACCAAATTAAGGACCACGTTAGCAGCCATTTTTCATTGGGAGTGTGATGTTTACTCCACGGAGGAGTTGCACGGGTGGGGCTCTTAGTGGCACTGGCACCAGCGTGACAGGTGTGTCTCCAGGTGTGAACTCGCTCCAGTTTTTTCGGCAGAACCCGCCAGAGATGCAGTGACTGTGACCGAGTCTCACACAAACAGCTCTGAGGCAGAGACACCACAAATACACAGACACCAAACTCACCCGCGTATTTTCATTAGCTTAGGGCACGTGAGGGCTCAAGAATTCATCTGAAAATGCATTCTGCATGAATCATAATTTCACGATAATAACAGAGACCGCCTTTGTCTGTGTCATAAAAGGAACATTATTAGGCTACTTCCCGGTTTCCCCATGTGAAAAAATCGCATGCTGGCGCATACCTTAAGTACGCCATTTTATACTTAAGGATACTTTAAGTATAATTTAAGTTTCTATCAGTTATGCTTGGCATACTATTGTTTCACTGGGGTCAGAGTAAAGGGTTTAATGGACACCCAGGAGATTTAATCTCAGGGTGGCGGTGGCTGTGTTTATTGTGTCTGTGGTGGGAGAGGCACATGAGTGCTGCGAGGAATGCTGGTGTGGAAAGCTGCTGTGGGGCTGGAGAAGGCTCACACCAAACAAACGTCTGGTCGCGCCCTGACAGGGAACACAAAGCACTCGAATCATGTGAGCGTCAGTCATATGACTTCCTCAGGAACCCGTGAGCTGGCTCTCCCTCCTCTCTCTCTCTCTCTCTCTCTCTCCCTCCCTCCCTCCCTCTCCTCCCTCCCTCCCTCCCTCCCTCACACACGCACACACAGACACACGCGCGCGCGTCGTGTGAATGCTCTCTCTTTCAGCCTCTCGTTTCTCTCTCAGGACAAACAGTATCCTTGGCCAAAAAGGGTCATGTGATTCAGGGCTCACACAATCCCCCCCTGATCTTAGTTCTACTTCAACATTCCACTCCAGTCTAACAGAGGCCTAACCACAAAGCACGCACCACTCACCAGAGGAAACTAAGACCTTTCTTACCAGGAAATTATCAAATTCTCATTCATGAGAAAAAGGAAGTGGGCTATTTATGATTAGGCCTACTTACAATCAAAAAACTATTCTAAAAAAGTTGTAAATAGCAAAAGTTTGGACCACAATAAAGCTACGTAGGCCTGGTTTGGTTTAAATCTCTAACTGAGGACACTGCAGAGTGAAATGTGTGTTGAAAGAGAGCGGTTACAGGGAGAAGTTACGATCAGCCCACATTGCTTTGCACACCCCATGACAGCAGGATGACAGACAGGCTGAGGACGTGAGAAAGCAACGCGTGTCATGTGCATGAGAAAGAATGCTTACACACCGCATGTCAGCTGATTCTATTATTATTGCAGATAAGACCGCCAGTCTAAACCGGTCAGAACCTCTAATATAGCTGCAGGGGGTTAAAACGGCATTACCTGTTTTTCCAACAGGGAGGATTATGGCTCGCTGCACACATGCTAGCACTGTGGAGGCTAACAGCTCACCGCGCACATGCTAGCACTGTGGAGGCTAACAGATCGTCGCGCACATGCTAGCACTGTGGAGGCTAACAGCTTGCTGCGCACATGCTAGCACTGTGGAGGCTAACAGCTTGCCGTGCACATGCTAGCACTGTGGAGGCTAACAGCTTGCCGTGCACATGCTAGCACTGTGGAGGCTAACAGCTTGCCGTGCACATGCTAGCACTGTGGAGGCTAACAGCTTGCCGTGCACATGCTAGCACTGTGGAGGCTAACAGCTTGCTGCGCACATGCTAGCACTGTGGAGGCTAACAGCTCGCTGCGCACATGCTAGCACTGTGGAGGCTAACAGCGGCTCTTACCGAAGCGGGCCCTTCCTCCGCGCTTCTCTTTTTAGCATTTGAGTCGAACAGGACATTTCTTCCCCGTCGCTCACAGTCCTGGTACACGATCAGCCTGATCTGGCTGGGCTCCAACTCGGGAGAAGGCCAACTGAGGAGAAAACACACACACACACACACAAACATTTGTGTCAGTAAGACGCACCAAACAAAATAACCCATAATACTTTTTTTTCGAGGCTGCGGTCATGAAACAGCAAAATGGGGATTAAATCTAAGTCAGTGTTCTAGAACTCCACTGCGTTCAGTCACCAGCAGTGATTGTGACATCAGCATTAGAACGTTCAGTTGAGAACACTCTAACCACGCAGCCTTGAGAGCCTAAACGGATGCACAGTTCCAGAAAAGCCAGGGCTCTTTCCTAATGAGCTGCTTCTCGGCTGTCAGCTTGTGCCGTCGTTTTTTTATTTATTTATTTGTCCTGGCAGCGTTCCCTCGGCCCCTCTGTACCGCGCCACGCCGCCATCCCAACGAAACAAACCCAATCAGCGGGCACTCCAGCACCGCCTGATCAACAGGGAAGCCTGACGGGTGTATTCCCAGTGGAGGGGACTTCTTCAGTGTCTGCGGTTAGAGCTGATGTGCAGAGGTCTATTAATAAAGAGATTTATTGGAGGGGGGGGGGGGGGGGGGGTGTCTGAGGGTACAGTTTTCAGGAAAGTGTTTATTGGGGGGAGATTAGGGCACTGACAGGCCGACAGGACAGTCAGCACCCTTTAGAAAAATGATTTTTTTAAAACTACAAAATAAACAATACAAGTAAAGAGCTATGTGCTCAAAAAAGCTCTTCATACTAATGCAGTTGTTCAGAGGAAAAGTTCCGCTTTTAACAAATAATTGTTTTCTTTACCAAGAAGTTTGGTGTCAAAATGACCAGCAGCCCTGTTTTCAGCACGTCACGCACCTTTCCTTCACAACGATAAAACCACCAGTTAGCGAACATATCAGTAACATCTCTGACCATTCCTCCACGCACAATCTCTCAAGATCCTCTACTCCGTGCCAGAGGAATTCCCTCTTCAATTCAAACCACACATTCGCCATTTTTTAATACAATGATGCATGCATACTTCATCAAAAATGGGGCAATATTTTCACTCAATTATGGTGCAGAAATACTGTAATATAGTACCCATATTGTTGGGTGAGGAGTGATTGTTACATCGACATAAGAATGTTGGGTCAGTAGTGATTGTTACATCAGCATTAGAATGTTGGGTCAGTAGTGATTGTTACATCAGCATTAGAATGTTCAGTTAATAACATTCTAATCGTGTACCTGTGATCTCACCCCTTAAAGGGTTAAACACTCTCAAAGACAGAGTAAGCTCCATGTAAGCTGATGTCCAGTGGACGTCCCAGCAGCTCACCCTAAGCACACAGCAGCATAAAGCCCTGGGGATGACAGCATTCCTGGGCTGAGCCAATAATAAACTTTTCTTTCCGAGGGCAGAAAGACATCAATCACACATCCTATAGGCACACTCGCTACGAAACACCCCGCACCCCACCAGCCAATGAAATCACAGCTAACAGACGTTCATCTCTGGAAAGAATGTGAAGCTAAGAACAGTACGCTTCTCAAGCTACACTTCTGAATAAATGAGCGACCCAGCGTAGAGTGGACTGACCGTGCATTCCAACATGTCTGAGGCTCATTCAAGCCAACTTGGAGCGCCACTGGCTGTAAGTGCAGACTAAGTTGAATTTAGCAACTCTCACAAGCACAAATTTCAACAATGCCAGAACCATTTAACAGAGATTATCCCACATCCCCCAACCTGGTCCAAGACATCATTTTTGCAGAGTGCCCAAAAGGAATCGGCTGTGGAGGAGAACCGGGCCTTTTGCAATATGAAAGATTGTATTGTGCACCCAACCCCCCACCCCAAAACAAAATGGGTGCCTGTAGTGCGGTGAAAAAACGAGAAAAGAGTGTGTGTACTGGGCCACATCTGGACTTGGGCCTGCCCAGGCATTTCAGTCAGCAGTGTGTGAAAAGCGAAGGCAAATCGTGAGCCCCACGGGTGCAATCTGACTCTGCTACACTGTGTGTTACTCACACAGGCACTTAACTCATCTGTCTCTGCTATACTGTGTGTTACTCACACAAGCGCTCAACTCATCTGACTCTGCTACACTGTGTGTTACTCACACCAGCGCTCAACTCATCTGACTTTGTTATACTGTGTGTTACTCACACAAGCGCTCAACTCATCTGACTCTGCTACACTGTGTGTTACTCACACAAGCGCTCAACTCATCTGACTTTGTTATACTGTGTGTTACTCACACAAGCGCTCAACTCATCTGACTTTGTTATACTGTGTGTTACTCACACAAGCACTTAACTCATCTGTCTCTGCTATACTGTGTTACTCACACGCTGAACTCAACTCACTCTGTTACACTGTGTGTTACTCACACAAGCGCTCAACTCATCTGACTGTGCTACAGTGCGTTACTCACCCAAGAGCTGATCTCTACTCTGCTACACTGCGTTACTCGACACAAGAACTGAACTCATCTGTCTCCAAAGCAGAACACAAAACCAACGACCGATAGTTGGTAAGAGGCGGAGAGAAGGAAATGGACACATCGAGAGTGTGTGCAACAAACATCACAGAGTGTGTGTGTGTGTGTGTGCAACACAAACATCGCCAAGTGTGTGTGTGTGTGTGTGTGTGTGTGTGCAACAAACAGGACAGAGTGTGTGTGCAACAAACATCACAGAGTGTGTGTGTCTGTGTGTGTGTGCAACAATCAATGCTGAGTGTGTGTGTGTGTGTGTGTGCAGCAAAACAACGCCAGTTTGCTGTCAGCGTGAGGTGTCCAATTGGCGGGAGCCAGGCTGAAAAACAATGCCCAACACTCTGAGGACAAACGCACTCCGCACTTCTGCAAAAAGCACACAGCTCTTCAGAGGGCTGGACAAAGCTAGTTCAAATCTCGCCACACACAGAGGCATCTTAATGACGCAACACCACAAAATCAACTGCGCAGGACAACAAAAAAACGTTTCCGTTAAAAAACAGTTCTGAGAGCAGTTCTGCAGAACAACGAATGGCACGCCAATCCCAAAGCTGCACGGTTGCCTTATCACATTACACATCACAGAGAGTCAGCAACCTGACCACCGATGCCCAGCGAGGCTCGCACCCTACACCACCCTCAGTGAAATTAATCCAATTCTCACGCGCATTCTACGCACTGACAGCTGTCCCGTTTGCTATAAAGAAGCAACCGAAGCAAAGAGCAATCTTTTTTTTTTTTTTTAAAAGCGTACCCCAGAAAGGAACAGCAGTCCGGCGCGAGCGACAAGCTTGCCTAAACGCGGCCCGGTACCTTGGCATCGCAGCAGGCTGCCAGTCTGTGCCCGCTCCCCCTGGCCTGCCGGCCCTCGCGCTGGCGCTGGCTAAGAATAGCGCCCGAATGAATTCACACAACAACACAAGGCAGTCAGGTGACCCGGGGCTGTCTGGACAAAGGAGGGTCCCCCCCCGGGGCGGCCGCGGGGTGGGAGCTCGGCCCTGCCCAAACGGGGAGAGTGACAGGGAGGGCCGTCTGGGGGAAGGGCGTGACCCATAACCCCCCCCCCCACCACCGCCACCGCCACCACCGCCACCACGCCCAGCCCTACACTAACCGAGCCAACCCCCACCCCCAGCCCCAACCCCCCCCCCCCCCACACCCAGCACCCCACCTAGCCCCCACCCACTTCTCCAACCAGCCCTGCCCCACCCCACATCCACCGCCCCTGACCCCTCCGGACAGAGCCCTGGGTTGGGGGTGGGGGTGGGGGCGTGGCTGCCTCTGTGGTTTCTCAGGCACCAGTATGGGTGTGCTGTTGCCTGTTTGTGGATGTCAGAACCCTGTTTTTTTCAGGGCGACAGTCTCTGGGCAGCGGGAGTGGGCCCTGCCATCCAATTCACTCCTGAAAACGAAACCGTGTCGGGTCTCTGGGAGCCAGAATAGTCCGATCACGCTTTCCTCAGGCGAAAACCGACACCTGGAGCAGCTCACCCCTCCTCAGCCCTCTCCTCTCCTGTGCGCGTCTGCAAACACACACACAAGTGCACGCACACACATTCACACGTACAAAACACACGCACGCACGCGCGCATGCACACACACACACATGCAGACACTCTCTCACACATACGCACACATACACACACATACACACACACACACACACACACACACACATGCACACACGCAGACACACTCTCACGCACAAATGCACACGCACACACACATACTCTCACACATACACACACGCACATGTAGACACACTCTCACACACAAATGCACACATACACACACACACATACACATGTAGACACTCTCACACACAAATGCACACATACACACACACACATGCACACACACACACTCACACATACCCACGCACGTACGCACGCACACACACACACACACACACTCTCACACATACACACACACACATGCACACACACACTCTCACACATACCCACGCACGCACGCACACACACACACACACACTCTCACACATACACACGCACACACATACGCACGCACACACATACACAGATAGTGAAAGAAAGAGAAAGAGAGACAGAGAGATAGAGAGAAAGGGAGATAAAGAGAGAAAGAGAGACAGAGAGATAGAGAGAAAGGGAGATAAAGAGAGAAAGAGAGACAGAAAGAGAAAGAGAGAGCGAGAGAAACTAGAGAAACCCTTGCTCCTGAAATTCAAAGAGGACCCTGGGAGGCATATGCGCTAGTTTATTATTTTATTATTTTTTGGCTGGGGGAGGGAGTGAGGCGTCCTGCCAGGCTCTCAGAGTGAGTAACCCTCCTGTCCTGCCCCCCCTGCCCTCCCCCCATACTCATGTGACTAACCCCCCCCCCCCCCCCCCTCAACCCCCCAACCCCCCTCACTAAATCTGTTCTGGTCTCCTCTCCTCATTCTGTCAAGCGTCTGTAGCCCATGAATGAGTTTCCTCTTAAAAACCGCACGTGTCTGAACGGATCACAGAGGGATTCAGTAAACCAGCAGAGTCGTGATTCATAATTACTGACCATAAATGACTGAGTACACAGGATGTCAGTCCCATAACCGCACACAGCTAGACAAAGCTAAACCTACGGTGTGTGATTTCCCTACAGCATGGACACACAAACGCCAGATATCGCCACATTATGAGTCAGGCTGGGAATTTCAGCGATAGGGACACTCTCTGCAAGATGGCGGTGTAGCTGTGCCGCGTATGTGGAGCACACAGACCAAACCGAGAGGCCATATTCACAGAGCTCGTCTTTCCCCAGAGACTCGTCAACACCTGAAACCTCTCGGGGTTTCTTTCGCAGCCCTGTGCTTTACACTCCGAGGCTCGCCCCGCTTTCGATTACGAGCCCGAGGTCAACAGCGAAGTGCAGGAGTTTGTGCTCTCTGTCAGATAACACAACAAATATTTACACGAGCCACCAGCGCAAACACAGCCTGACACCGAGCAGCAAACGCAAACTACAGCCTGACACCGAGCAGCAAACGCAAACTACAGCCTGACACCGAGCAGCAAACGCAAACTACAGCCTGACACCGAGCAGCAAACGCAAACTACAGCCTGACACCGAGCAGCAAACGCAAACTACAGCCTGACACCGAGCAGCAAACGCAAAACTACACAGCCTGACACTGAGCAGCAAACGCAAACTACAGCCTGACACCGAGCAGCAAACACAAATTACAGCCTGACAAAACTACAGCCTGACACCGAGCAGCAAAAACGCAAACTACAGCCTGACACCCGAACAGCAAACGCAAACTACAGCCTGACAACCAAACGCCGAGCAGCAAACACAAACTACAGCCTGACACCGAGCAGCAAACGCAAACTACAGCCTGACACTGAGCAGCAAATGCAAACTACAGCCTGACACCGAGCAGCAAACACAAACTACAGCCTGACAACAACTGAGCAGCAAACGCAAACTACAGCAAGCCTGACACCGAGCAGCAAACGCAAACTAAACCAGCCTGACACCGAGCAGCAAACGCAAACTACAGCCTGACACCGAGCAGCAAACGCAAACTACAGCCTGACACCGAGCAGCAAACGCAAACTACAGCCTGATGACACCGAGCAGCAAACGCAAACTACAGCCTGACACCGAGCAGCAAAAACGCAAACTACAGCCTGACACCGAGCAGCAAACGCAAACTACAGCCTGACACCGAGCAGCAAACGCAAACTACAGCCTGACACCGAGCAGCAAACGCAAACTACAGCCTGACACCGAGCAGCAAACGCAAACTACAGCCTGACACCGAGCAGCAAACGCAAACTACAGCCTGACACCGAGCAGCAAACACAAACTACTACAGCCTGACACCGAGCAGCAAACGCAAACTACAGCCTGACACCGAGCAGCAAACGCAAACTACAGCCTGACACCGAGCAGCAGCAAACGCAAACTACAGCCTGACACCGAGCAGCAAACGCAAACTACAGCCTGACACCGAGCAGCAAACACAAACTACAGCCTGACACCGAGCAGCAAACGCAAACTCCAACCTCGCCGGTCGTCTCTTCCTCCTTATCGCCCCAAATCCTCTCATCCGAAATCATCACACCCCCCCCCCACTCAAGACCCGAATCCACTCATCCGAAATCACACCCCCCCCCCCCCCCCCCCCCGGCGGAGTGCACCAGCCCGCCGTAGAGCTGAGTGAGTGAGTCAGGGAGTCATGTACACAACCGCAACGCCGCATTCCCCGCCTGGGCCGTTTCCATGGTTTCAGGCAGTCACTTCAGCATTCCATCCTCACATGATCCGTCAAGAGTGGACATATGACATCACAATGACACATCCCTCCTGATTCGCCCAGTTCAGACAGCGGCGAGCCGTGTGACCTGACCAGCCCAGGAGGGACTGTGTGAGTCACAGACCACAGAGAGAGACAGAGAGAGAGATACTGAGAGAGAGAGAGACTGACCTAGGGGGAGAGAGAGAGAGAGAGAGAGACTGAGAGGAGAGAGAGACTGACCTAGGGGAGAGAGAGAGAGAGAGAGAGAGATACTGAGAGGAGAGAGAGACTGACCTAGGGGAGAGAGAAAGAGAGAGAGAGAGAGAGAGAGAGAGAGAGACTGACCTAGAGAGAGAGAGAGAGAGAGAGAGAGAGAGCAAGTAGAAACACAACCCCCTGTTCCCCTGTTACTGGACACACAGAACGAGCGCTGTTCTGACCCAGCTAGCCTGTGGCTAGCTCCAGAGACCGCACAGGAGTGATGGCTGGGCACCCGCTACCCCAGAGGAGAGACTTTCTGCGTGCGACATGCTCCAACCTGCCTTCCACTGGCTAACAGGAATTTCAAACAAGATTGCCCTTTTATAATTACAAACTGGGAGGAGGTTTTTTTTTTTCTTCTTCTTCTTTGCTCTCCCCTGTCCTCTCTCTCGGCTCAGCGAGAGGCGATCATGTGACATTCTCGATTTCAGAGCACAGGCCTTCGCTCCCGCGAACTGATAAGTCGCTCAAACGAGGCGAGTCAAACACGGCGTCTGTGCCTGCGGCCGGGTCACAAGATCTCTCGCTATCTGCCGCAGGAGGAGATAACGCGGCTCGGCGCTCTGCTGGTACGATTATGGAAACGAGATTGCGTCGCGCCGCCAACATTACAATGCATGAACCTCGGCATCAACGGCCGTCGGCCTCATAAACCACTCCTACGCTGCCCCGGCAGTTTCTATAGCCACACAGCAACACTAATGACAACAGGGCACAACAGGAAGCGGTGCATTGTGGTCTTTATGATGATGGCATCGTCATGTGAGCGTGAAAGAACAAAAGACTGCGCCCAGCGTGCGTGCAGTTAAGCAGTCACAACAATGGAGTTCACGAGAACTAATTACTAAAAGAGTGCGCGGGCACTGCTCATACTCAAAGGCGTCTTTGCGTCACTGAGATGTGTAAACGTCCTAAGCCACCGGCTGCTGGGAACTAAGAAAACACAACCCTTCCGTCTGCATTAAAGGAAACGCCGTAGAACACAACGTACAAGTTACAAACCGAGCACCGGCGTGTTCCGCGGGACGTGTGTAGCACAGGGCTAATAAACAGCACGCAGTGCTTCACACTGAATGCGTTTAAAAATAAGGTATTATGTAGCGTGTGTGCGCACACTTTCACAACACAAAAGCCACAGGACCACAGGCAGACCTCACGACTCACAAAGCCCTCTCTGCAGACAGAAAAGAGCATGCTGGATATAGCGGAAGATCTGAACCTGACCCCCATACGCATATCTGCGTTAATAATTAAAACCCAAATATTGATTTTGCAAATGTTTACATATATCAGCGCCGACACTCTGTTACTTCTGAAGGCAAGAGCAAGCAGGATTTTAGAGCCGGTACACTGACACACCTGTGTGCTGTGGGACAGGTACAGGTGTGCTGTGGGTCACGTACAGGTGTGCAGTGGGACAGGTACAGGTGTGTGTGGGACAGGTACAGGTGTGTGTGGGACAGGTGCAGGTGTGCTGTGGGACAGGTACAGGTGTGCTGTGGGTCACGTACAGGTGTGCTGTGGGACAGGTACAGGTGTGCTGTGGGAGTGGGAGATGTACAGGTGTGCTGTGGGTCACGTACAGGTGTGTGTGGGAGTGGGAGATGTACAGGTGTGCTGTGGGACAGGTACAGGTGTGCTGTGGGACAGGTACAGGTGTGCTGTGGGAGTGGGAGATGTACAGGTGTGCTGTGGGTCACGTACAGGTGTGTGTGGGAGTGGGAGATGTACAGGTGTGCTGTGGGACAGGTACAGGTGTGCGGTGGGACAGGTACAGGTGTGCTGTGGGAGTGGGAGATGTACAGGTGTGCTGTGGGACAGGTACAGGTGTGCTGTGGGACAGGTACAGGTGTGCTGTGGGAGTGGGAGATGTACAGGTGTGCAGTGGGACAGGTACAGGTGTGCTGTGGGACAGGTACAGGTGTGCTGTGGGACAGGTACAGGTGTGCTGTGGGACAGGTACAGGTGTGCTGTGGGAGTGGGACGTGTACAGGTGTGCTGTGGGATAAGTACAGGTGTGCTGTGGGAGTGGGAGATGTACAGGTGTGCTGTGGGACAGGTACAGGTGTGCTGTGGGAGTGGGAGATGTACAGGTGTGCTGTGGGACAGGTACAGGTGTGTGTGGGATGTGTACAGGTGTGCTGTGGGACAGGTACAGGTGTGCTGTGGGTCACGTACAGGTGTGTGTGGGACAGGTACAGGTGTGCTGTGGGAGTGGGAGATGTACAGGTGTGCTGTGGGACAGGTACAGGTGTGCTGTGGGAGTGGGAGATGTACAGGTGTGCTGTGGGACAGGTACAGGTGTGCTCTGGGAGTGGGAGATGTACAGGTGTGCTGTGAGTCACGTACAGGTGTGCTGTGGGACAGGTACAGGTGTACATAAAACTGCATTCCACACAGTCACTCAGCCATGTTCAGCCTGCTATTATCACAACGTTTGCTAAATCTGTCATCTCCCAAAATTAACAGCTCGTTCGGGGGGGGGGGGGGGACAGCCCCCACACCCCCACACTTGGAATACTTTGACATTACTAAATTTAGTAATATGAGGTCTCCTGTGCATTTGCATGGTTGTTATGCCAGATTACCTTTACCGCATTACAGATCAGAGAACGTACACCCGCCAGTTTAGCCTTGGGTAGCACAAAATGGTGTGCACTGGATGGAGAGTCTGAAGGAATCGAAAAGCAGACACTGGTCCCCGGTTTTTGTCAATTAAGTCTGTTTAATATTAAATTCACACAGCAAGAGTCTGAGTAACATGGTTCAAATGATGTAAAAAATACAAATATAAAAAAATATACAGACAGCCACAATAAGCAACATCCAAAAAAAAATTTTTTTTTTTTTTTTTTTTTTTTTAATCTTGTGATGGATGACGCAAGGCCTTTTCACAAACTGTGGTATTCAGCGCATGCCCTGTCGCTGGACAGGCCGTGATCCAAGGGAGGTTCATTTGGGGTTACCGAAATTAATCTTGTGTACAAATATGGACAAACTCCAAAATGTCCAATCCCTCAAGCACCATTCCTGCTAGCTGCTGCCAAGTTAAAGGAAAAACATTTTTATTTCATCCTTTTTTTTTTTACTTTTACTTTTCTCAGGGAAGTACTTTGAGCCAATATGCAGTTCAATGCCTGTGAGGGCAAGATACTAAAGCTAGCAGAAACCTCACCATTGACTTGCCATTTCACAAGGCAACTGCGCAATACGCGACACACATTATCTCTAGAAAATGGGAGGCTTTGTGTGTAAAAACCACATCATCACTGATTTTATTCACCACCTACAACAAAGAAATCTCACAACTGTTTAATGTCATGGAACTTGTGGCAGTGTTCATAAAAACTCTGTAAAAAAAAACAGTAAAAATACAGTTTTGACAATTTTACTGCTAAAATGAATGAATGTTTATTCACCCAGCAACTTGGGGGGGGGGGGGGGGGGGAGGGGGGGGGTTCACAAAAATACACCTTCACCATGACCCTGCAGTTCTGAGAACTCTCTAAGCCACTTTAAATAGCTCTGATTGGAACACGATGACAAGCCATGTTAACAGACCACCAGTGAACTGCACTGCCTTACAACTGCAGCAGTGACAGAAGACCAAGACCGGCCCACGACTCCACAGGTTGCAAGTCCTTTCAAGGTTTTAAATGCCGCCATTTATTTGGACGCCTTTAAAATAAACATGCATTCTGTGTGCAGGAGAGTCGTCAAAATATACGTGCGCATAAGAGAGTGCATTTCAGCCACACCCCCACGTCGCCTGCTGATCGATAATCAAGTTAAAAATGCCAGGGAGATGTAAAACATCTTTAGAAACACTCCAATTTCATCTGCAGACTTAGCTTTTCTTATTTTTTACCTTTGGTTTTTTGGAACGTTTTTCAAAGTCAGTGTTCTAGAACTGTTCTAGCTTTCAATTATCAGTAGCGATTGTTAGGCTACATCAGCATTAGAATGTTCAGTCAAGAACCTTCACATCACATATTTGTGATCTTGCACCTTAAAGGGTTAATCAACAGCAAAGTTAACCCACTCGCGTTTGTGAACCATTCCCGATGCATCACATGGTTAATGAGTATCCTGCACATTTCTTTTTTTTTTTTTTTTTTTTTTTACAAATCCTGCAAAATTGGGGGGGGGGGGGGGGTTAGGAGGCGGGGTGCAGCTGTCTGTCTGGGGGTGCAGGACCAGACCGAGCAGGAATGCAGCACAAAACCCCTTACTCTCAGCCCAGAGCAATGTACAGTAAGCGGACCCTGGGTCACATGCACCCATCCGAAATGCGAAGGGGGTTTAGGCTTATTTTAGAGGGTCAGCCAATCAGCAGCCCTCCCTGGTATTCAACAGGAAGAGCTTTTCTCTGGTGTGAGCCAGCAAGACTTTCAGATTTAATACTAGCTGCAGGTACATTTTGTAGCCTTAGCATTTCATTTTCTTTCTTTCTTTGGTTGAATATTTTCTTTCAATGATTAATTCCATGGGAACTAGTCAAGCCCTGATATGCAGTTCAGAGCAGTGATGACTGAATTTCAAATGACAGCACAAGACAAGCAGAGACAATGTCAAGTTGAACATTAGCTACACAGTGAACGCAGCCTCACAATGAAAATGGCTGAAAATTCACACGGTACGAAGAAATAACAACTGAAAATAATGTGGCAGAACACAGTCTGCTCAGAACACCCTTCCGTGGAACCCTGCGGTAGTTCAAATTACCTACCGGTTCACATTCGAACAGTGAGACCGGCCATCTCTATAGTTATTCGTAGATGTCATGACTTACTTATTGACAGAGATGGGGAGTGTGTGGCGTGTGTGTGTGTGTGTGTGTGTGTGGGGGGGGGGGGGTTGGCAAGCTAACTATAGCCTGGGTATGCTTGGAAATGGCTAGCACAAAGGCCCTGCTCTTCTGACATTTCTGCAAAGAAGATGCAGTCCAGGGTTAACAGGAGAAGGCTGTCATGAGAAGGGAATGCAAAGGTTTCTGACCAATGACGTCAATTTTCTGCTCTTCATTTCCAAGCATATGGATACAACTGCTCACGGATATCGCGTATCTCTTCATAATAACACACTGGATTTTGACAAATGTCAAGTAAGTTATGGGTGAAAATGTAAAGTCCATTTTTCTTTAAATAACCAAATGTTCAATAATTCTAATCTTTAATAGAACAAATAATTTAATTTCAAAATTTATAACCCCACAAGCAGGTGCAAAAAAATAATTTTTCTAATAATGAATCTGCTTCTTGTTTTGGTGAAGGACAGGGGTGAAAAGAATCATAATTAAAATGAATGAAATGCACAGGCCTACAGTCTTTCTAAAAATGAGTCCGCGGGACTCCTTTATTTGAAATGCATATCCTTCGAACGGCTATTCTGGGAAACATGTGACTGAACTCACTGCACGGGGCAGCCCCTCATTTCCAAATGCTCCATTGACAAAGTGACTCAGCTCTGCTTTGCTTAAACCGTCCAATCCTTCACCACAGATGCGTCCAAATCGTGTGCAAAAAAATGCACAGCCTTAAAAGTTTTCACAAATGCGCTGGGCTAAAAAGAAAAGTTTCCAATGCGGATAGAAATCAGGAACCAAGCCAATATTTACCGAGTTTAACTTGGCCCAAACTCAGACTACAAGGGGTGTGATCTAAACCACACCTTAAAACAGCCCACAGACCAAGTGTGTAAATAGCCGATTGGTCATTATCCCCATATGATTGATGAATGAAGCCCTGTTGCCAGAGAAATTCTCGGGCCAGGACAGGCTCATAATCCCCGGGGTAATGGAGACTCCCGTCACGTGGGAAACGCTCTTCAGAACATATATCTTTATTGCCGAGACATATTTATGGGAAATGATTTGCTCACTGGCGCACACATTCAAAGGATGATGGTGATGGATGCTAACAACTCAACTGGTCCAAGTGTTAGTGGAAGAGAACACAGAATCCTAAACTCGAAGGTTAGTTGAGGTGGAAAAAAACTGTCAGTAAGTTACATACTTGCCAGTCAATTATAAGGCTATATTCTGACTTAATTTATTTGCATAAATATATCTTTAAAAGGAGCAGAAAAGAGCACAACTAAAGATCAGGCCAACATCACTGTTGATTTTTTTTTTTAACTACTGACGATGCTTTATTTTGCGCTAAAGCAAGTCTCAATGCTGGTCCATTACTGCGAAACATGTTACCATAATATCATATCACATTGTAAACAGACTCCCTTGATTCAGTTCCCAGCGTTACCGCATCGTGCTAAAATGCACGTTAGACTCTGTGAACAAACTGCCAAATAATGCGTGTACTCAACATGGACGTCACTCTCAGAAATACATTTTCGTCCCCCATTCCTAAAACTCTTCAATATTCCTTGTACATATTAATGTTGTCATTTAAAACACAGCTAAAACTGACAATTAAAAGTAATTACAGTGGAAACAAAATGCCAAATTTGGCTTGGGTTAAACAACAAAAAATGCTTGATTTTGCAAACTTCCCACTTAAATGAGTTTATTCTCGCTTGGATATTTCCCAAAACAGCCATTTTAAAATATCAAATAATCTGATTTTGGTTTTTGGTTTTAACAACACTCACGGGTATTTTGAAATAACGCTTTTATTAATCTCTATTTTGTTTCAAACAAAAGACAAACAATCGACTAAATCTGTCCGACTTCCGAAAATGTGACGGTTTATATCAGTGAAATCAGACTTGTTTTACCTTTTTGCCAATTTTTTTTCCAAACCCAAATTTAAAATGTTTACGTCTTGCAATCAAGATAGCCGGCATCTGGCATCAATATTTATGTCGTCGCAATCACATTGCACTCAGACAATTCTATTTTAAGGACGTATCAAGCCTGCAGAATTTGACTGTCCTCATCGGTAGGAAATTACTGTTGCTAGGTATCGCTAGGTATGCTGGAACTGGAGTTTTAAAGCCGTTCGTTGCACCATCGCATCGAATGTGTTCCAGCTACTGTACGTTTGTCACGTGCTAGCAGACTAGAGCAGACTGTCCCAGACAAGCGTAGCCTATGCTGCAGAGCGCTCGTACTTTGCACTACGCACAATACACGAGCAACACATTAATGTTTTCAAGATTACTACTAACGCATCACATGCAATTGTATTTAGCTATATTTTTCAACAGACCCCTTCCAATCCCCACAAAACAATCGGTGTTTCTAAAGCGTTGATCTTTTTGTTTGGTTTTGTTTTTTCAAGTATCCGGTTTGAAACAATTCCCTGAGGAGTATCGTAGTCACTCTTCAGCTGCACAGCCAGCTAGCACAACACAAATATGGCCAAGATTAACGTTCTCTTGTAGCAATCGCGAACCAGCACACATTTGGTCCCTTCCAGAAAAGGTAATGCGAATAAAGAAATAAGAAATTTTAAAAAACCAAACCACCGACCCCAACGGAAATGGAAGAAAACTATCACCAACACCAGCATACCTAAGTCACATCTCCACGCTAAACCCACAAACATAAAGAACCCTAAACTGATTAGCCAGCTAGCTTAGCGACAGCTATATCACATACCTGTACGAGTGATCATCTTTTGTGCACTTCGGAGGCGGTGAAAAAGCATTTCTTTTATTAAAAAGTTTATGAAACAATGTGGGAGGCATTTTGTACCAAATAATTCGGTACAAGAAAATCCCTTTCTTATGAATCCACAAGCACACCTAGTTCCTTGAAACTAACTCCATTTGTGTCAGAGTCATATGACAGGCATTAGTCACACAAGCTGCTTGGAAACGCCACTGCATTTTTTTGATTGGCCAATGCGCTCGTGCTCCGTTTCTAAATTACAGGATTGGATGTTATTTTTGGCGGAACACCACGTGGTCAATAGAACTGCTGTGTTGATGTTTTGGAGTGCTGCATATGAACCAATACACAAATTAACACTTGAAAAGAACAAAAAAATAGTCACAAGTCACAGAAGAAATGCTAAATGTTTCAAGCAGTCCACTGCATTTCCCTACAATGTTGCAGGATCAAACACTGGCCCACTGGTACCCAAGGTTTTGCAAGCAGTCCTTACAGTGCAAAAAAATGCAGTGACTGTGTTGCAATGAATTTCAACAAATAAGAAAGCCCACAAAGGGGAGACTATGTGGCAATACGCATACACCATTTATTTTCAACAGTTATAATAATACAGTTTTAATCAAATTTATTTTACATTTCATTTGAACATCAAATGCATAGTACACATTCTTAAAATGTTTAAAGTAACCTCTTAATACTCTGGGCTTGCATCCTTTAATAGTGGGAAAAAGACCTGCCCATTGAACTGTCTGACCTTGCCATAGTCTTCATAGAAGACACCTGGAAACACAAATGTATAACAATATATATTTGTAACAATACATTACAGGCATTTAGCAAACACTCCTATCCAGAGCAACTTACACAACATTTACCATAGCATTTACATTGCATCCATTTATACAGCTGGATATATACTGAAGCAATGCAGGTTAAGCACCTTGCTCAAGGGTACAACGGCAGTGTCCAACCCAGGAACCTGCAACCTTTAGGTCACAAGACCAGTTCCTTACTCATTTTACTACACCGCCACCAATACAAAACAATGCAATGGGAAAAGAACCTCATTATGGACCCTGTACTTACAAACCTACATATAACATGAATATTTTTGCAAACATGTTTAACTAGCCAGGGAGCAACAGGTTTCCAAAGGAAAGTTGGAAAACTGAGTTCTGAGTTGTGAAATTAGTTCCCATTGGAGATGGGAAGGGCAGTTTACAAAGGTGGAGTTTTGGCAAGGTAATCTGGCACATGGCCATGTTCAATGTCCTCTTTGTAGTAACCAAAAGCGCTCCGAAAGCTGTTTAGTGGCCTGCAAGAAGCAATTCTGAAATATGTTTTTGGGGCTTTGAAGATTGCAACGGTATAATGAACACAGGCTATGTGACGGAATATGGTAGACAAGATTTGGCCATTCAATGCTGTTCTCACCCTCCTCGGAAGCAACTTTTTTAAGATGTGAATTGCGGAAGAAGTTCTCCCCCTCCTGGACCAACTGAATCCAGCAGGCCTCGTGCAATTCATTGGGATCGTGTACCTCAGAGTTCTTGAACTGCAAAACAAACGAGACAAAATTAGCAGACATAAGACTTGAGGAGAGAGTATCATCTGTCAAACTGTCCACACAAATTGGCACATATTCTTACAAGGCCAGACAAATACTGGACTTTTTTTTTTTTTTTTTTTTTTAAACAAACAAAACTGCCCCCTACTGGACGTCAGGTGAACTGAACTGCTTAGAAAGGAGAGCACGACTGCATATGAAACGCCAAATACGCTGTAAAAAATTAATTATTAATAATAACAACAACAATAAAAAGCAAAATCCAATTAAAAATTATTACCAACCTTCAGATAAACTGGTCCCAGCTGATCAGGCACTGGGCGCTTGCTGGTAATGGGCTTGGTGAAAAAATAAAATAAAATTACTAAACATATGACCTTACGGCGCAACAGCTTTATAATTTGGTAGAGGCTGGTCACTATGGCCAGCCATCACTCAACAGTAAAAGCAGCTGCACAGATCAGCATCTTACTGGCTTTGAGGGAAACGCAGCTGGGGGTTTCCCTCTCTTTCTTTGCAGAAAAGCTTCCTTTTTCTCACGGTCTGCAAAGTCAAAGAACCGCGCCAGCCCCCTGTGCACACGTCACACGACAGCGTCCGTGCATCCTCCCCACGGCGGGAGTTCTCCCCGTCATCGTCATCATCCTCAGACTCCTGCGTCACGGAGCTGGATCTCTCCCCATCATCATCATCATCATCATCATCATCCTCCTCCTCCTCCGACTCCTGAGTCATGGAGCTGGATCTCTCCCCATCATCATCATCATCCTCAGAATCCTGCGTCATGGAGCTGGATCTCTCCCCATCATCATCATCCTCAGACTCCTGAGTCATGGAGCTAGATCTCTCCCCATCATCATCATCATCCTCAGACTCCTGTGTCATGGAGCCGGACTGCTCGTCTTCGTCTTCCATGGAGATGAGCTGAAGGTCAGAGCTCACCTCCAGAACGCCGAGCCCCTTTTCCGCACCTGCACTGCCGCTCACTTCCTGTTTGGCCACTTTGAGTCCATAAGATTCAGTTCTATCCTCCTCCTTCTGTAGTTCCTGTCTGAGTACAGACTCGTGGAAAGTGACCTTTTTTCTGCATTTCAAGGGCCTGGCCCTTGTGATCTGCAATGGAGAGGTAATTTTTTACTCAGATTTTAAATTATGAAGGGCCATTGCAAAGCAACAGAGGTCTGGTGCAAATGTTAATTTATGAACTGGGCCACGCATTACCTTTCTAGGTTGTTTGAATGGTGCCCGCACCATATTCACGTGCGTCTGAGGCGGTCCTACTCTAGACACAGATTCTAGTTAGGTTTGCTACAGAGAAACCTATGTCCAATTTTCTGTCAATATTCCACAAGAAAATGTACATTGTTAATCAGGAGAAGTAAAAAAAAATAAAATAAATTTTAAAAAGTTAAGTGTAACTGCTATCATTAGCAAACATAAATGCACAGGCCAATCATTCAATGCTGAATTTTTTTGTAACATAAACAGGATGCACATATTTACCTTTTTCCACAGTCGTCCCATCCAACGTGACCTCTACAGAAATATAACCAAAATGAAATTCATGACAAAAAGTACCCACTGCTGTTTGGCAAAAAAAACTTTGTGCCAGCAAACAGTCGAGTCGTCCATAACTGCATAAAGTTAACTGGATTTAAATTGCGGTTATATTCCCCAGAAGTGACAACAGATTGAAGTTTTTTAACCCAGTCATAACCATCACATTATGACTTGCCAGCAACAAACAGTGGCAAGAGCATCATTTACCTATTACACGTAGGAAAGATTTCACTGGGCTTTAGCATTTTCTTTATGCAACTTGCACCCAGTTAACCCCATCCACCGAAAACCTGGTGTTTAGCCAAATGAGAAATCAAGCCAATTGCGGCACAGGCTTTTATAGGTTATTGTTGTTGTTGTTGTTGTTGCAAGAATAATTAAAAGATTCTGAGCAGTTTGTGAATGCAAATAAGTATTAAAACACAGCAGCAAAGAATTCACAGATTTCAGTTTCCTGGACCTTTAAAATATCCAATGAATACATCCCAATTTACAATAATTACACATTTCATATTTATAATTATTCATTAAGTGGCTATTTTTGATAGCTTAGAAATGCAACCATAAAGAATTTCATTTCATACAGCACTAAGGAGATTATTCAAGTCATACAGTTGAATATTCTGACACCTAAGTGACTGAAATGTGCTTCTCTAGTACACGGCCTAGCGGCTGGCGATGATGAAGTTACCCAGTATGGATGAGAGATTAGGCGGCTGCCTCATGTCAATGTCTACAGCATGGCTGACATCCAGAAGAGTGGAGTTCTTGACCCGCAGCGCGAATAGCTCCTCCGCAGAAAACTCCAGGGCCTCCTCTTCACCCCCGGTCCCCCCCACCCCAGGCCAGAAAGCGTGTCACAGCAGAGCGGATTCGGTTCATTTCACCAAAAACAAGGAGTCACCCGAGGCACCCAACAGATATTGCGCATGAGAACCTGGACTCCAGGCGGAGAGCACTTTACAAAGCAGAATTAAGGAGATCCCCCCCCCCTCACTTTTGAAACATTTTCAATTGGTTAAAGTTAGGCTGGATGAATGCCCAAGTTATTTCTAAATATGAACACAAAAGTTTGCTGGCTAATCCTTAATCCCGCTTTGTGAAATGCCCCCCAACCCTTGAACACCACCCAGTACAATTACATGAACGATAATGACGAGTCAGGCGTCCCAGATTTCTCGTACCTAACCTATGAATCATACATACAAGACAAAAAAATCACATGACTCTCTCAGGGACGTACATTGTAAAATGAGAGATTCTCTCATATCTTACTTAACCTGGGGCCCGCATGTTTGAATGGTGGCAGCACATCCCCTATTCAGTTCTTACCTCAGACCACTGCTGTCTGACAACTACGTTTAGGTAACAATGGAGTACAACTATAACAATTAGCGTGATGCATATTAAATTGTATGGTTTCCCTCGATTTGCTTTTAATTCATATTCGCACATACCGTCATCTGCTCTGCGGAAAACCTCGGGAGACGGTAAGCTGGTGTCGGTGGAGCTCTGACGGGCGGGTGAGGCAGGCGAGCTCGAGTCCATGCAGTCGAGCAGAAACGAAGAAACCCCGGATGGCATAATCATGTCTGCAGGATTGATAATGGCCTTGGTGACACTATCAATTAACAGGGAATCCGATCGTGAAAGGATGTTATTGAAAATACTAACCAGATGTACCGTCTCGATTCGTCGAGCAACTTGCATCGCTGCCGCTTGCAATGTCCTGCATTGCAGATAAGAGGGTTTATATACAATTTTGGCTTTTAAACTGGTAACTGTGAGCTTTACATTTTCGCTTGCTCGTAAGACAATGTGCATAGCGAGACAAGAGATGGCCCGCCGTGGACGTACTTTCCAATGCAACGGGGGAAGCGGTTCCCTTTGTTTCTCGGTTGACACGGCAGATCTGTGAAGTGAAATATTTCAGTATCGTATTGCCAATTCCGCGAAGGTACACGACCGTACGTCATTGTCATAAGTCAGATAGTTAAATTGACTTTACTCACTCATTGTGATGTTGGTACGGGGACTCGTGTATAGGGGAGAGACGTACGCTCCCTCGGCGCTCGGATACGCAAATCGGTGTACGAACTTTTCGTTTTTCTAAGGCAAAACACAGATTGGTGTTTTTCTCTTTAACAGCTAGCGCGTATTCAAGAAAACGTCGAGTGAATACTATAGCAAAATTATGGATGAACGTTATTGCCCCGGGAAATTCAAATAGCTAGCGCTAAATTAGCAATAGTTTACCACAGAATTGATATAAACTTGCTAACGATAGTTAGCTAACCAACTAACTTGTATTATTAGCAACATCAATTGTCCTTGTTCTTCCTGCAAAGTTCTTATAGACACTCGCAGTACTTTTCTGGACAGGTGTGGCCAAGCGGCGTTTTCGTTTTCTGGAAAAAACAGCATCGACTTTACATCCTGTATCGTTTGACTTTCTGACATTTCGAGAACGACCCATTGAAATAAAAGCCGCAAGACAAACGATCGTTTTTCTTTTGAATTAACGTCAGACACAACCAGACGTAGTTCAGCGCTTTGTTGGCAAACGGTTAGCTTTGCCAGCAGTAGACTACTTAACTGGCTACCTTTAGCTAAGCAAACGTTAGCTAAGTGAATTCAGGCGGAAGTCTAGATTTAAATGAACTGAATAGCCTTGCAAGCCAGCCTCTCTTATTAAAACTAGTCATGCAAACACTTTTCACTTTCGATATGGGGTTAATTCAGCGCCATACGATCACTAGAGCCAGTTAGCTAAGATAGCTAATTAATTCAGTCATTCATTCATTACACCCTTTTTAGATTTAACCATCGTCCTCCTTTCGTACCGACCGTCGCGCTCCTCCCGCCTCTCACACGTGCATTCAATCTGGTACAACTGAAGCCACGCCCATTTCCCCAGGTAGGCCGCAGGAACTGAATGATGATTGGAGAGTGGGGCTTCAAATTCTGAATCTCTGACGTGTGTATTCAACATAAAGGCCACAATGTCGTAGAAATAACTAAAATACGAAATAAATAACACTTAGAAGTATACAT
Organism: Anguilla japonica; assembly: GCA_025169545.1. Classification (NCBI taxonomy): domain Eukaryota; kingdom Metazoa; phylum Chordata; class Actinopteri; order Anguilliformes; family Anguillidae; genus Anguilla; species Anguilla japonica. The sequence goes on from CM045891.1 coordinate 3,208,413, forward strand.
GTGCAACAATAATAGCTTTATTCCTCTCATGCAATTTGTTTAGATAAACTATATATAAACATTGTGCTCCATATGACATGTCGCTTTTATATAAATGTAAAATATATTTTTAAGATCTTTCGCTTCATGCTTGTGATTCCGTTGACACATTCACCAGGAATTTTTAATGCAATTTTTTTCTTTTTACAAGAATGCCGGCCATCCACTAGCAGCAGGAAAGGTTAGATTTGTTTCACATTAAAAATATTGCATTCTGTCCCTTCTCTTATTAATCTTGTTTGCATGTTTCTTTACAATTTACAGTGGGGTTTCACATGTTTGCATGTATTGTTGGAAGTTATGATATGAGTCTATCCATTATGATCTCATATTTTTCAAGCAGATTCTGAAAAAGGCATAAATTGTGAAATGTGTATTTTTAGAAGATCATAAGTTTGTGGATAATTATGTTAAACCTGCAGTCTTCACTATGTACAAATATTGTGTTTTTTCCCCCTGAGGTATGGAAAGTAGAGTATTATTTTAAATTAAGTACTGCTATGTCTGTAATGTGTAAAGCTGTGTGTTACTGCAACAAATCTTCAAAAATAAAGAATGAGAAACCAAATTCATTGTCTTATGCTAATTTTGTTTGTGTATGAGTTGTGTGTCATTGGTGTGAAATGAACTATACATTCTCCGCAAACAAATTAGAAAAATAGTAAATGTCACTATATATGCCCATGGGACCACATCAGAACATTCAAATCTAAATATTGAATGGCATATGCAAATTCCTGGTGTACTATAGACGCCGTACAATAATTAACCCCCATAGTAAGCTTAAGTGTTTCAGTGCTCCTGTTCTGACACTAGACAGTCATAGATTCAAACTTTAGCTAAACCATATCAAAGGACTAAAGCTTTTACTCATTTCTTCAGTGCTTGACTTTCTGGGAGTACAACTATTGTCTGTGTACAGGGACCACTTATTGCTTTTTTTTTAAATTTTTAAACCCTTTAAGTTGTGAGATCACATATATGTGCGCAGAATGTCCTTAACTGAACATTCGAATGATTGATGTGACAATCACTACTGCTCAGTTAACACAAAATGTTCTCGTAATGCTACTGGAATGTTTTGTCAATGCCCGTAACATTGGCAGCGCGTTGGCAGCAACACTGCGAGAATGTTTGTGTTAGCTAGGTGGCCAATTAAAAGAAATTAAGTTCTAGAACACTGACTTAGAATTTTAAAAATAAAAACATTCCAAAAAACCTAGTCATCTAGTATTCAAAGGGTTTTAAGAATGTGTAGATGAGGGGAACAGTACAATAAGTGAACTGTGGTTCATTGGTAGAATTGTTCACATTGATGGAATAGATTCTTGCACTACTTAAATACTTCCTGCAAAGGTGTCCCAGAATTTTTACATTGCTTGTAATTGAAACATTGCAAAGAATAAATTAAAATCTTGTATGATTGTTCCAGAATTTCTCTTTATTTATTTGTCCAACCCATTCTCACCCATCCCTATTGCTGGAAGTATGTGTTACAAGGTGCTGATTCCATCTGACAGAAGATTAAATAATGGTACAATTATTTTCTCACTACACGCAAAAAAATAAATAAATAAAATAAAATAAAATAAATAAATAAATAAGTAAAAACCCTTTCAATCCATCGCTTTAAATATAGTTACATCTAATCTCCCTCAATATGTACATTAAAGTAATACATCTTTGGGCTTTAAAACAAAGTCAAAACCAATTACAAAGGTCTACGCAAAAAAAAAAAAAAAAAAAAAACCCCAAAGGTCAAACTCTACGCCCGCGTCGTGTCGGATTGATCGTCGCTTGCTGGAGCCTGCAGACCGAGACCACGCAAGAAAGTCCTGTCGGGTAACAGCTGACTGCGGTGACTGCTGGCTTCGCACTAACCGCCCCGGGATACACACTAACCGGCCCGGGATACGCCTCCTGAGACCTCCGGAGGGGGTGCTGGGGTCTGCTGCCGCTCTGAGGAGACCATGGCATGCACTGGCCTTCACCAGACACAGTCGAGAGTTCACAGGAAAAGAAAAACCTTGCAGGTCAAGTACAAATCATTTCTTTGTTTTCGTAATGTTTTTTTTTTTTTTTCTTCATTTCTTTTCTTTTGGCCGACACACACAATGAGGTCTATGCAGGCTGTTTGTTTTTTTTTTGGCTGCTGCTGTTGTTTCGGGTCTAATTTGTTTCTGTTTTTTTTTTTTTTATTTATCTATTTATTTATTTATTTTTTTAAAGTCTTCATGCTCCCAGAATCCCCCAGGGCTGCAGCTCTCGTTGCGCAGGACGAACACAAACGGAAATGAGCTCTTTTCTTCAGCCGCAACCCACTGTGGATTTACTTGGTGTTGTCAGTTTTTTTTTTTTTTTCGTTTTTTTTTTCTTTTTTTCTTTTTTTGTTTTGATGGGAAGTTAAGGACAAATGGTTACCGTTACAGCAATATTGCTACAGGTCCTAGAAACCAGGTCATTCATTTGATGGGGTTACATTGAGATGTTGGAGTACAGCTGCTCGATCTCTCCCTTGAAGTACTCTTTCAGCTCCGGTCTCTTTGCCTTCAGTGTGGGCGTCAGCAATCCGTTATCAATGGAAAACAGCTCACTGTGGACATAGATGTCTTTGACCTGAGGAAAGACGCAAATGAAAATGTTAGTTATTAGCTATTACATAAACAAATTATGAAATGAACAGTTAAATGGACAACCAAAAACGAACAAAATAAATAATGTACACATCAAGTGTGATGGACATCACCGTTTTGCAGCCCCGTGACTAATCCAAGTATCACATGCGTTCAGTGGACTCCGTGTTTCTACCTGTTGCTTTACATTATTTTTGTACTTCAGAATTCCTTATTGGCTTGATTCTATATGAGTTTATGAAAGTTTTTTTTTTTCCTTCATACTTTTGTAAGTGCAACTGTCCACTTTCAATTTGTATCATATACATCTACCGAGCCGCTGTGAGTTTAGAACAGGCCCGGCACAGTGCCGTAGGAGACTGGTGAAGACCCGGGGCCTGCGTCACAAAGCAGGATGTCTGAGTTAGCTGGATAACTGCGCTGAGTAAAACCCTGTGTCACGAAGCAGCTGGCTGAGTTATAACTGCACTGAGTAAAACCCTGTGTCACGAAGCAGGATGTCTGAGTTAGCTGGATAACTGCGCTGCGTAAAACCCTGTGTCACGAAGCAGGATGTCTGAGTTAGCTGGATAACTGCGCTGAGTAAAATTCTGTGTCACGAAGCAGGATGTCTGAGTTAGCTGGATAACTGCGCTGAGTAAAACCCTGTGTCACGAAGCAGGATGTCTGAGTTAGCTGGATAACTGCGCTGAGTAAAACCCTGTGTCACGAAGCAGGATGTCTGAGTTAGCTGGATAACTGCGCTGAGTAAAACCCTGTGTCACGAAGCAGGATGGCTGAGTTAGCTGGATAACTGCGCTGAGTAAAACCTGGAACAGTTCTTTTTATCTCAGTCCGTGTTCCAGATTTTGGAGGGTTCTAGCTTTTGCTCAGCACCGTAATCCTGCTCCATGACACAGGGCCCTGTGTCGGTTGAAACACTGTTTCTAAATTGATTGCTGGAAGCGCTGGAACTGTGGACAGGCACCTTCTTTTTCCCCACAGCTAAAAAGTTAATTACTTTTTGCACGCCGGATGTGACGACGTTCTACGACATTTCCGTCAAATACACCGCCTGTCCTAAAATTCCGTAACTTCACAGGCTTTTCCAAATGGCAAAGACCCTCCTTTCTCACTCCATCAAATTGGCCATCACATGAACACGAAGGCAGCATGACGTCATCACATCACATGGCCCGTTACCTGCTCGAACGAGTGGAGTCCACTGGCCTTGCCAAGCTTCACCATGTCTTCCATGATGGCCTTCTTCAAGTCCTTCACAAGACAAAGACAGCAAGTCTGTTTTACTGACTTTGAAAATATTCCATATAAATTTAAGAACCAGTTACCTTTATTAGCTCATGTAACAGTGTAGTTATGTAAAGTAAAATCTAATTTTTTGTATTGTGCGCAGTACTAAATTTTACAACCAGCATTTGAAAGTAGAGATAAACACTTTTCTAATTTATTACGAAATACATAATGAATACAATATTTAATATAATAGTGTAAATACAAAATACTGAAAGTCGAATAAATGATGTGTGTACCTGGTTTTTACATAGATCTCCAAAACAGCCCTCAAGGCCCCTTTTCCTGGCCCACGATGGCATCACCTCAGGATCTGGAACTACAATTCCCACCAGGCAAGACTACAGGAAGACATGGACACAGTCACACACCAAAGGGACAGGCACACTTTGACATAATTATTTTATGGTTTGAACCATATCGGATTCAAAACCAAACAGTATACAGGATATCCAGTTTCTAATACACAAAAAAAGATTATTCTAGAATCTCAGAGACATTAATCCCAGAGTTATTGACAACCAATAGAGTATAAACAGAAAACGGCAAATCTCTCTCATATTCCACCTGAACAGTTTACTAAAATATGTTTCTGAAAACATTTGAGATGAGAAACAGGCCATGTAATTGGTGAATTGTGACTCATATTTGATCTGCAACGCCTAGTTTGACAGTTTGATCCGAGTTTCATGAGCCAGGCGCAGCTGTGATAATTCATTTGAATAGGGAATACTTTATGCAAATTAGATGGACACACTGACTAGTGTAGTAGGCGGAGCCAAGCTGAAACAGTGAGTGCAATTACTCATTAAGATAAACAGTACATATGCAGAAAGCGATTGAATGTACTTTGCACTGAGCATGTGCAGAGGCACACTATTTTACCCGGAACTTTTAGTCCCAGGAACTACTTTTCCAGGAACTAAAAGGTTCCTTCAAACAATGGTTGCCTGCGTTTCCACCGGGGTCTAAAGTTCCGCGAAGATTAGGCAAATTAGTTCGCTGACGTGTAAAATAGCGACGTTGTCGTCGGTCCATCTGTCCTATGATTTATTCTGTAACCCCATACTACCACCGAAGTAGCCTACATTATTGTCTAATAACCGGGACAGCCCGGAGGGGTTTATTCCACTTATATACAATGGGTTACCAACAATGACTATATATGGTTACTTTTGTATTTATTGATTTTTTTTATCAATTTAATCACCTGGAATTGAAATATTCTTCTGCAGCCGTTTGGGCATATTTTACCGTTGTCAAGCAAAACTGTCGTTGGTAGTTGAACTTGGACCGTTGTTATGCAACAAAAAGGATATAACAGGCCAATAGTCAGATTGTAACTGCTTTATATATCCTCTCAAGCACATTCATTATGTTTTTATGCGAACATTCACTTTCATGTCTTGACATCCGAAGCGACAGAATGCATTCACATTTCCAATATAACTGGCAACAACAGCAGAAAACATGCACACGTTGTAAACAATTTGCTGTTTGATTACTTTCTCATTGTCAATTCCATATAGGCTAATCGCAAAATGACAAGAATAGAACGAAAACTCGGACTTGCGTGAAAATTTAAATTAGCAGTGGTACAGCCACCGTTTGCTTTCCTTCGAAGTTACTGCTAGCCGAGCAGCGAAGTGTGCCCTCCAGATGCGAACCATGCACCATAAATTAGTCCATAGTCTTCCTGGTCTTTTTGTGGAATTGAAGAATGGCAGAGTAAAATTACGGCAGTCAGAAAAAGCTAAAGCGACGATTACTAGAATTAACCTGTTATTTTTCTCTGACAAAAAGTGCGGAAGGTGATTTCCAGTTTGCTTTTACTGTATCAACAATGTGAATTACGCAGAACTACCGCACACCTCACATAACTGTATCAAACGTTTTGAGTCAATTACAACGGACTAACAAAGAAAATCCGGAAGAAAATATTCAGCAACCGAATTAATCCGTTTGAATGTTTTGGTACGTAATATGCTGTCCCAGCACGAATGCTTAGCATTTTATAAAACGAATACTAAAGCAAGAAAAGAACAGAAGAGCACACGTTATAATTCCAAGACGTTGGCAGGCTATAACTAAAACTAGGCTACTGCGCCGCATAACATACAAGTTTGATTTGAAGTTATTATGAAAATAAATTGGTTTGCGGCTGCATATTTTCAAACATGGCGGTTGAAAATAAATACAAAAAAATGCTGCGTGTACTCGACCAATCAGAAATGTTCAGCGCTGCAAGCTCCACCCAAAAGGTTCCTGTACTTTCGGAAAGTACTACCCCCCGAGCAGGAACCTTTTGGAGGTAAAATAAAGCCCCCGGAACTAAATTTAGACCCTAGTTCCTGCGGTGGAAACGCACGTAGTTCCTCAAAAGGTTCCTAGTTCCGGGGTAAAGTTCCTGCGGTGGAAACGCGCCTTATTTGGCAGCAGTACTGTTAGCACTGAGACACATAGTACAAAGAAATTAAATGATTTTGTGTTCCTCTGCAACACAGCAACACTGGCTCTGTAACTGCATGCACTTCCTGGACTACTCTTGGCCACTATATAAGCTGAACACCTAGCATGTTAGCGGCGCAGCTACGTAGCATGTCAGCAGCGCAGCTACATAATACGTTAGCAGCTCGGCTACCTGCAGGCTGTCTCCGTGGATGTAGAGCTGAGATATGGGCTCACTGCGGATGTAGATGTTCTCGATCTTCTCCGGCGAGATGTACTCCCCCTGAGCCAGCTTGAAAATGTGCTTCTTTCTGTCGATGATCTTTAACGTGCCATTCTGCAGGGGGGTGGGGGGGGGGGGGGAGAACACCAGACGAGCAGTTCAAGAGGACATGACATATCTGAAAGGGCTACGCAGACAGACATTTTCATGTGCTGAGGGCATAAATGATCCACGTCTTAATTTATTCTATTTTCCTTCATTTCTTCAAGCTATTTAATCCTTTTTTAATCCAATATCCAATTTAATGTCTTGGTATGTTGTACTCATAGGACCCTCTCATTGCTGCAACGTCCTCCACATGTTCTGGGGGGGGGGGGGGGGGTAGACAAGCACGTGCTCTCCACTAAAGGTTGTGCTGTCCGCAGACGTAGCTGCGCAGTTATTGCGACAGATGCACAGGCGTCAAAGGCACATGGCAGGCGCTATATTGGGCAGAGTCACATGCAACGAAACAGACAACCCCTCCCACCCTACCTGGGGTCACTAGAGGCAATATGGCTCCCAGGCACAGTGACGGGTTTCGGCACCAGACTCTGAGGCAAATACACACATTTGATGGACTGCCCTCAGGTCTGTTTTGGCGCCAGTGTAGTATAATGGGTGAGGAACTGGTTTTGTAACCTAAAGGTCACAGGTTCGATTCCCGGGCAGGACACTGCCGTCATACCCTTGAGCAAGGTACTTAACCTGCACTGCTTCAGTACATATCCAGCTGTATAAATGGGTGCAATATGAGTGCGGTGTAAAATGTTGTGTAAGTTGCTCTGGATAGGAGCGTCTCCTAAATGCCAGTAAAAGCCAAAGTGTTTTCAGAGCGAATGGCCAGTATTTCAGTTTCGATCTGAGTACGTGAACATGCCACTCAGCACTGGGGCTCGCCATTCCCCGTCTTAAATGAACAGATGACGGAAAGACGACATACAGGCAACCATTTGCCGATATCTCCAGTGTGGAGCCATCCGTCTGAGTCCAGCGTCTCCGCAGTCTTCTCCGGGTCTTTGAGGTAGCCCTTGAACACATTGGGGCCCTTCACACACACCTGTTGGGGGGAGAAAGAGAGCAGGGTTTCAGGTAGAAGCAGGGTAATAGTGGGGGTAGTAATTCACCCTCATATTATGTTTCGGGTGAATTTGTTGTTTGACATGTCTCTAAAACCAGAAAGAAAACATGAAATAAACATAAAGGCATGTTTTCAAAAGTCTTGTACCAGCTTTGTATACACAGGTGCTGTTTAGGGTCATGTTGACCCCAGACTCTCTAGCTGTACAAAACGTAGGTAAATATTCCACATTTTTTATGTTTCATCTCTGATATTTTGTGGGTGATTCCAGTGGCACTTAACTAAAGGTTTCAAACATTCACTTACTTCCCAAATGAGTGCTCCTAAATGAGAACTCTCTCGCAGTTTCTCACAGCTTTTTAACATTTAGGGATAAAAGGCCAGTCATTTGGCAGACATCAAGAAGGAAACGAACAAAGTGTCAGAATTTTTCTCGTACTATAACTTTGCGTCGGTTTAAACTGTTGGGGGCAATTTTACCCCGAACATTAAAGGCCTCGAAAATTTCAAAATAATAGGAGGGTTGAGGATCCGGTTTACAGCTATGATTCGCAAGGGGGGAGGGGGGAACTGCTGTTGTACCCTTCAGGAAGAAACCTGACCTTTATCTCTCCAGATTTTATGATCTACTTTCACATGCTCTCTGTCCTAGTTTCATACCTACAATATACTTATTCTTAGCATTCTTTTGAAGTCACGCTGGCGTTTTCCAGATATGTAACATGTATCTTGACGTGTGACAGGTTATGTATACAATAGGCATCGGACCTGGTTTGTGTCACACAGAATTATTCTTAACATGTGACACATGAAATGTCATGAATACGGTTAGAAAACACTATAGAGGATATTTTTTGTGTACTGCCCATTGAGTACTAAAAATATATGCACTAAACAGTACAAAGAATGCTTAGTAGTCAGTCCATACTTTAAGCACACAGTATTTAGGAGGCTGATTCAGACACATCCCATGTTTGCAGTCTAACAGGCTCACTTGCAGGTGCCCGATCAACCAGCAGGGGGCGCTTGTGCATAACAAGCCGCTGTAATCCTGGCAAACCTGGGAAGGCTGGGAAGCTGAGGATGCTGGGAAGAGATGGCAAACTGAAATCTTTCCCATCCCTGGGTGACCCAGAGCTAGGTGTGCATCACCTACAGGGCCGCCGAGCAGAGTTGCCCCCCTGAACGGTTTGAGGGGGTTTGGGGGATGCCAGAAGGTGGGGGCCTTAACAGAATGAGGCGTCAAGCCACCTCCAGGGAGTGTCCTTCACATCTACAGTATCACGCAAAACCCTGGAGGCACAAGTCTTCAGGCACAGTAAGAAACTGCTCGTTTTAATATTTACAGACACAAAGTTAGGGCTTGGTCACATGGGCATTGAACCATGCGACGGACGGAGACACACACATTCACACACACACACACACACACACACACACCTGCACACACACGCGCGCACACCCACATACGCACGCACACCTGCACACACACACACGCGCACACGCACACACACAAGCACGCGCTGTGTGTAAAAAGGAAAAACAGAATGGGAATGCAAGGTCTTTGTGTGATTTGTATAAGTTTGCATGGGTTTGACTGTCCTTACCTCTCCCTCTCCTTTAGAGGCAAAGTAGTTCTTGTCAGCCACATCCACCAGTTTGATCAAGTTACAGGGAAGGGGTGCTCCAACATGACCTGGAACCAAACATTAATGTTTTGTTTGTTAATTACGAATAATTCATAAGTAATAATGTATGTAAGTTAAAAACTGAGAATAAAAATGAGGCCCTTAATGCCCTTTTTGAAATGTCTGCACCAGTCTTCATTTTGAATTTGCAAATAGTTTGTTCTGTATGGTAATGTGATTTTTGAGGTCCCTGCAGCAAGCTCAGGTGCTTAAAGCACTATTCTTTTTTTCACACTTAAAAACTCAAATAAATTTTAAAAAAAACATGGAGAGCATGTGTTTTGTTTAATTTCCACTGTTGGGAAAATAATGTATGCAAAGTTCAATAAATTAGAGCTGGATCACCACAAATCCCACAAATTTGTATTGGCAAAGCCTTTCTTTAGACAGAAACATTGGTATTTGCACTTGTCCAGCATTGGACAACAAATAATTTCTTAAACTATATGCATTTCACAATCTCCCCAACTATTTTAATATGCAAACCTTCAGGTCTACTCAACTAGTAGTATGCAACGTTACCAGAAGGGGGAGTAGTTTGATAAAGAGAGAGAGAGAGAAAGAGAGAAGCAGTTGTCCTGTTACAAGAAATAAGACAATTCTAATAAATTAAACTCTAATTCAGCTGTTGGCATGGAGCTCACGAGAGAAGCTGGTTTCCTGTTACAAGAAACAAGACAATTCTAAAAAATGAAACTAAATGAGCTTTTGGTATGAAGCTCAATGTTGTCAGTGAAGTTAGGAGAGTAAAATGTAGAGAGAGAATAGCAGTTTAGACAGTAACATGCACTGCAAGTTATTTTTATGTTTTTGAGTTTATTTTAATCCATACATTATCTAACCCACTTATCCTGGACAGGGTCGTGGGGGGTTCCAGAGCCTATTCCAACATGCATTGAGTGAGAAGCAGGAATACACCCTGGACAGGTAGCCTATCTATCGCAGGACACACACACCATTCACTCACACACTCATACTTATGAGCAATTTACAGTCTCCAATTAGCCTGCCTACATGTCTTTGGACTGTGGGAGGAAACCAGTGTACCCGGAGTAAACCCATGTGGACACGATGAGAACATGCAAACTGCACACAGAAAGGGCCAGGCTGGGATTTGAACCCAGGCACCACAACCAAAGTAGTTACAGTAAACTGGCATTTTGAAGGTGAAATTCTCTGTATAAGTTCGTATCTGGATGTTGAATGAGAAATTATTCTTTATTGCAGAACAACTTATTTAAACAGGTTGGGCATTTCTGACTGAGAATTTGGTGCATGTGTGTGTGTGCATGTGCATGCATGCAAGTGTGTGTGTACGTGTGTGTGTGCGTGCATGTCTGCGTGTGTGCATGAGTGCGATTGTGTGGGTGCTTGTTCGTGCGTGTGTATATGCGTGTGTTTGCGTGTGTGTGGACGTGTTTGTGTGCACGTGCATGCATGCATGCATGGGTGTGTATTTGTATGTGTGTGTTTTTGTGTCTGTGTTTGCATGAGCATGTGCATGCTTCCAGAGTGTGGGTGTGATTCTGTGTGCGGAGTGATGCAATGTTTCAGAATGAGAACCTGCTGTCTGTGATAGCTTTTGTTTTACTTTTATCGGGTCTCACAGACGGTTCACAGTCCTGAAAAGGATGTGGCAAAATCAAGCAGACACAGATGACTGCAGACACGCTGCATCGGCAGCCGCGACATTGACCGCACCAACGAAGTGGGTTAGAGAGATCTTTCGCAGAAATAAGTGGCACCAGCCTATTCATCTTGCCTTCAATGGAATGTTGGCATTGTGAGATCACAATCGTTGGCATGAAGAGCAACAACAAGCCTGCGCAACATGAAACCTCAGATCTTATTTTTATTTTTCCCCCTTTTCTATTTCCTGAATGAACCTGGGCAACAGCTTCCATTTAACCTTAAACCTGTTGGTGGGGAGAGAATGACCTTTGTGCAAGTGACAAAAACAGTGACAAGGTAGCAGACGACAAAAAAATGACTTCCTTTGAGTTCTGGAACCTAGACCTGCACAGAGTCCAGCTCGTGGGGCTGCGGTAGAAAATGAGGAAGAGGAGGGTGGAGCTCACCAGAGGTCCAGTCTCCGGGGGTGGTGAAGGTGCAACCGGCCGTACACTCAGTCTGCCCGTACGCCTCGTACACCTGGAGCCGAGGGGGAGAGGAGGATGCTGGGAAATGCAAACACACCTGAGCAGGGTGGTGGTGGTGGTGGTGGTGGTGGTGGTGGTACAGGATGTGATGTCACAGGGCGGGGCCGGACTCACCTGACAGCCCAGGGCGGCCCTCAGGAACCCCAAAACGGTGGGAGAGGTCGGGGCGGCCCCTGTCACGATCATCCGCAACCTCCCGCCCAGGCTGGCCTGTCAACGGAACACAGTTTCAAACACCCAACCCACACACATCCAAACCCTACAGCCCTACACCCAACACACATCCAAACCCTACAGCCCTACACCCAACACACATCCAAACCCTACAGCCCTACACCCAACACACATCCAAACCCTACAGCCCTACACCCCACACACATCCAAACCCTACAGCCCTACACCCAACACACATCCAAACCCTACAGCCCTAGACCCCACACACATCCAAACCCTACAACCCTACACCCAACACACATCCAAACCCTACAGCCCTACACCCAACACACATCCAAACCCTACAGCCCTACACCCAATACACATCCAAACCCTACAGCCCTACACCCAACACACATCCAAACCCTACAGCCCTACACCCAACACACATCCAAACCCTACAGCCCTACACCCAACACACATCCAAACCCTACAGCCCTGCACCCAGCACACATCTAAACCCTACAGCCCTGCACGCAGCACACATCCAAACCCTACAGCCCTACACCCAACACACATCCAAACCCTACAGCCCTACACCCAACACACATCCAAACCATACAGCCCTACACCCAACACACATCCAAACCCTACAGCCCTACACGCAACACACATCCAAACCCTACAGCCCTAGACCCAACACACATCCAAACCCTACAGCCCTACACCCAACACACATCCAAACCCTACAGCCCTACACCCAACACACATCCAAACCATACAGCCCTACACCCAACACACATCCAAACCCTACAGCCCTACACCCAACACACATCCAAACCCTACAGCCCTATACCCAACACACATCCAAACCCTACAGCCCTACACCCAACACACATCCAAACCCTACAGCCCTACACCCAACACACATCCAAACCATACAGCCCTACACCCAACACACATCCAAACCCTACAGCCCTACACGCAACACACATCCAAACCCTACAGCCCTACACCCAACACACATCCAAATCCCACAGCAATACGCATAACCCACCTCAGCCCAAAACTCACCTTCCCGGCCCCACCCCCCAACCCCCCCCCCCCCCCCCCCCCCCCACTCCCCACACCAAACCTAGAGCACACCCCAAGCAGAACACACACCACACACCCCCTCCCACATGCCAGCAGGCACACACACATCAGTGCGCCCTCCCCCCCCCCCTCCCCTCTGCCCCCAGGAGAGCCCGGCCCACCTGTATCTTGCTGAAGAAGATCCGGTCCCACAGGCTGTCGCTGCGGATGACGCCGCTCTGCACCTCCGCCCCTTTTCTCTTGGCCGCGAAGTTGAGCAGCCAGCGCTTGGCCGGGCTGTTGGCCTGGCTGAAGATCTGCGGGGCGGGGAGAGAAGGGTGAGGGACCGGTTCCCGCCCAGAACGGGGGACGGGGGGGGGGGGGGGGGGGGGGGGGGCGGGGGGGGGGGGGGGGGGGGGGGGGGACAGGGGAGGGGGGGGGGAGGCGAGGGCTCCTTGCACCCACCTTGTCGTACATTCGGTTGAGCAAGCGGGGCACCACGGGGAAGATGGTGGGCCGCAGGGCCTTCATGTCCTCCGAAAGAAGTCGGATGTCTCCTTGGAAGAAACCAATCCTTCCGCCATGGCAGTAGACTACGGACTGGAAAGTGGAAAAAAAAAAAAAACTAAACAACCAGGCAAAAGCTTGACTGAATTAAGTCTGTTTACTTAAAGTAGACTGCTGACAGTAGACAGAAGGGCTCCATAGTGCCCTTGCTTATTTGCTAAATTTAAATTCTGAACACTAGGTGGCACTGTAATCCAGTTGGCTCTACAATGCACCACTTCCTTTATTGTTGCTGTTTGTCTTGACAACAGCCATTGTTTTTGTTGGACAGCCTCCATATGCTTGCATGCTTTCTTCAAAGATATTGTACGTACAAAAAAACATGCAGAGGAATGTAAACTTAATTGGACTTCAATGTTCCCTTTCACTGCAGACAAGGAATGCTTCAGGGCTGCCAAATGAAGACTAAATGTCGACCTGGCTTTTTTGTGCAAAGAAATTTTCCACATAAATCAACACAACCCAACGTCTACACTGACATTGCAACTGGCCTGTGTGTGTGTTTATGTGTATGTGCATCAAAGCCAATGAGTGAGTGCAAGTATGTGTATGTTGTTCTGTGCATGTCTGAGCCTCTGTTTGTGTGTGTGTGTGTGTGTGTGTGTGTGTGTGTGTACACGTGTGCATGTAAGTGTGAGCATGTGTATGTGTGTGTGTGTGTATGTGTGTGTTGTGAGTGTGTGTGTGGACGTGAGTGTGTGTTGTAAGTGTGTGTGTGTACGTGAGAGTGTGTGTGTTGTTGTGAGTGTGTGCGTACGTGAGAGTGTGTGTGTGTTGTTGCCAGTGCACTGCATGGAGACATGGGTGTGGGGACGTGACTTCCTGGTCTGTCTGCTCGCAGGGGAGAGATAGTGTAGCGCTGTGCAGCCGAGCCGAAGCGCATATTTAACCACAGGATGTGAACTGCCTGCGGGCGTGTCTGCGCTGGGCGGGAGGACAAACTGCCAGAGTCACAGTGTCAAAGTGTCACGCTGCCTCCCCAAAGCCAGCTCGCAGCCGCCCAGCGAAAGTGCCCGAGCTGCTGAACGCGTTAAACGACGAGGGCTCGGTTCCTCGGCGACCGGGCAGTGTGTTCACACAAGGAAGCTGTTTTGAAAAAGCTAACATTATGTCTGTTGAAAAAGAAGAACAGGGCAAACAAGGTTCTCATCGTTGATGAGTGATGAATGATCTGGTAAAAAAAAAAAAAAAAACAAAAACAATCTACAGTTCAGTAGTAGTATATATCTGTGACTGAACTCATACAGGAATGAAGAGCTCTCTTCAGTGCCAGAACAGACAGAACAGATAGACAGACACACACACACATGCGTGCACACAATCACACACGCACGTATGCACGCGCGTGCACACAGACGCGGATACACAGGCGCACGCGCACGCACACACACCACACGCACACACACACACACACACACACACACACACAGCGTGGGCCTCAGTCACACAGGCCCGTACCTCTATGAGTCTCTCAAACATGTGCGCGAGGGGCAGGAAGGAGATGAGCACGTCGTCCTGGTTGGGAAAGATGACTTTCTGCAGCGGGGCGGGTGGGGGCGGGACCAGGCAGGGGGCGCAGCGCAGTGCGGTCGCAGATGCAGTCGCATACGCAGACGCATACGCAGACGCAGACGTGAGCATGGAGGAGAGAAAGAACACTGAGGCATACTGACAGAAAAAAACCATCTCAAAAAAGACAGCATAAAATACTGAGTAACACACCGAAAAGATTTTAAAATACAGCCTAAAATACTGAGATGAACACCCCGAAAGACAGACTGAGAGAGAGAGAGAGAGAGAGAGAGAGAGAGAGAGAGAGAGAGAGAGAGAGAAGAGAGTGACGAGACAAAGCAGGAAAGCAGTGAGAAAAAAAAAATATGT
This sequence comes from Anguilla japonica, assembly GCA_025169545.1. Taxonomy (NCBI): domain Eukaryota; kingdom Metazoa; phylum Chordata; class Actinopteri; order Anguilliformes; family Anguillidae; genus Anguilla; species Anguilla japonica. The sequence goes on from CM045891.1 coordinate 3,223,688, forward strand.
GATTAACATGTTTGGGCAAAGACTTCCAACCCTAAACATACTGGGCATAGTTTCAGCAGATAAACATCAGCTGCTCAAACAGAGGGAAGAAACCGCAGCTGTGGGCAGCAATAAACACGAGCACTATTGTAGTCTTAACGAGTAATGCCTGTTTGCCATGGTATAATCTAGGCATTAAGAAATGACGCCATAATATTACAGCATTACAGCTGTGTATCAATGTCTGGCGACATAGCTCAAGCGGTAAGAGCGCTTGTCTGGCAGTCGGAGGGTTGCCGGTTCAA
>CM045891.1:3233971-3258971 GCA_025169545.1 Anguilla japonica
GAGACACGAGGGCAGGAAGGGGGGGTGAGGGAGGGGAGACACGAGGGCAGGAAGGGGGGGTGGAGGGAGGGGAGACACGAGGGCAGGAAGTGGGGGGGGGGGGAGGGGAGACACGAGGGGAAGTGGGGGGGGGGGAGGGGGGGAGACACGAGGGCAGGAAGGGGGGGGGTGGAGGGAGGGGAGACACGAGGGCAGGAAGGGGGGGGGGGAGGGGGCAGGGGGGGAGGGAGGGCAGGGGAGACAAGGGGGGGGGGGGAGGGATATGAGGGCAGGAAGGGGGGGTTGGAGGGAGGGGAGACACGAGGGCAGGAAGGGGGGGGTGGAGGGAGGGATATGAGGGCAGGAAGGGGGGGTGGAGGGAGGGGAGAAACGAGGGCAGGAAGGGGGGTGGCAGAAGGAGGGGCGATACGCAGATACTCAGTTAACTGAACCGCACGCCCACACACACACACACACACACACACCCACCAACAAAAACCCACCAATCAGCTTTCACATTCCTCAGGACGAGCCGGAGACACGGCTGTCGGCATCGCACACATACCCAGTGAGCAAGAGGCGGGATCCAGACGTCTAGAGGGGTGGAAATCTTGGATTGAGAGACGTTAGCCTGGCTACGTCCTAGCTGGCAAGAAAACTTTCTGTCTGTAATCAAATGTAGCCCGGGTTTTCCACCAGAATGTCAAGACGGCATTTCACCACAAAAATGTTCACTGGGTGCAAGCTTCTGTGTGAAGGTGTTTCCCCTGGGAGAGCCCACAGCCAGTGTAAGATGCCGGTGTAAAATTGCAAATGTGTGATTAGAATGTTCTTAACTGAACATTCTAATGCTGATGAAATAGTCACTGCTGGTAACTGAGAAAATGGAGTTCTAGAACACACACTACTCAAAAATTTAGGCCTAAAAAGGGTTACAGTATATAGGCAAATCACAATCCTGGGTAGTCAGGGCAATGGTTAGATTAGGAAGCATGATTCGGGGGTTGCTGGTTTAGGTCCCAGGAGTGAAACTGTCCCATTTAACCTGCTGATATGCTGCAGTAAATATTGAGCGGTACAAATGGACAATACAAAACAAGTAAGCCACAGTCTGTAATTCCTAATGACACCATCTAGTAGGAAAAAAATAATAAAACTATTGGACGGAATTCAGGCTATCGACCAAGGGCCAGGTCAGGCATTCCACCCACATTCTCAATCCCAGAGTGCAGTCATTTTTGAGCATAAAAATCCATCATCATTAAATATTCAATTGAGTCATATGTATGAGAAACCAAAGGAGAGAGACAAAAAAACATTTTAGTGATTAAGTTACGGAATGACCAATAGCGCAGAAAACATAATGTCTCATTAAAAAAAAAAAAAAAACAATTTCTGAGTCATTTCTCCTCCTTCTCTCTTGCAGCTCTGCTGCAGGTAAGAGAACGTGAGTCAGAAAGCATTTCAGTTAGAGATTTTCAGTTAGAGATTTTCAGTTAGAGGTTTGAGATTAGACCCTTTTTCTTTTCCCCAGCATCGATTTGAGATGCCGTGGGTGCGCTGCTTTCCGAAATATGCGCAGCCAAACCGGCCTTTGCGGCACAGCAGCCGTCGAGGTCACCTGACTGACACACCCCCTCCCCTCCCCTCCCCCCCCCAAGCCCGCTCATCCGCTGGCCTAACGACGCGCGGCTAACGATAAGTAGTGCTCCTCAGTCACCGTGAGCATTTCTGCTCTGTTGTTTTAAGTCAGAAGGCTCTTCAGGTCAGAAATACATGAGTCACAAGAACTGAGCGAGAGCAACGGGGAGCTGACTCAGCGACTGCACATCCATTAGGCTGCCGGTCTACCAATGCAAGCAATGGCGCACCGACCGCCAGCCAAACCAACGTCCCGCCATCTACGAGAACAATTTACATATCTGTTACACCCGACGTTGCGCTCGCAGCAGATTTCCGTCCTCGTTTTGCATGATAACCAAAACACCTGTCTGCCAGCCTTTGGTTTTGATTTGCCGTGCCATTATGAGTATGCAAAAAAAGGGTGTGGCTGAAGACAGAACGCCTATATTAATTTGCACATACGCAAGCAGAGAATCAAAACTTCCTTTTAACCAACCGAAATCTCCATGATAGGCCAGCACGCCAGATGGAAGTACTCCAGGGGTCTTTTTGTCTTTTTTTTTTTTTTTTTTTTTTTTTTACTGTTCAGTAAAATCAATACCAGTGATTACGTGCGCGCAAAACACAGTGTAACGTCAAAATATACTGTCGGCGCACACACACACTTCTACCTGAGAAGTTCTACAGCAAAAAAAATAATGTGATATAAAAAAAAAAGCAACAAAAAAAAACTAAGAGCGAATAAAAATCGAATTTTTTTTTATATTTGTACTGGAAGTTGAGGCCTGCACGTATACTTGCTGTGTCAGGAGCCATTTTGACTGGTGAAACGCCAGGGATTTCTTTGAGAGTGTGGGAGCCGCCCTTCAGCGTGCACGGGGTAAAAATAGTCTCGTGTCATTACCCGCCGCTAAGCCTGAGGGGAGGGAAGTGGGCTTCATGTGCAACGGCTCTTTCTTACAACACTCGCCCAATGACATCCTGTTTAAAAGCGAGCTGGGGAAAAGCCAGCGGTTCCACCGCATGGAAAAGGAAGCGTTTTTTATCAGCATTGCTTGGTTATAAAACGCTGCTCGTTGTCAGCTGCACAGTTGCGGGAGGGTTGTTTTGATATCCTAAGAGAACTGTCCAAACCTACATCGCATTTCAGTTTTACATTTCATTTTTTTATTTTGAATGCAAATAAAGCGCCATGAAGAGGTGTTTTCCCCCTTTCCTGATTTCCTCTATTATGGCATATTTGTCATACTGGACACTTTCAGATTTTTAGGCAAAAAGTAATATTTAGCAAAGGAAAACTGAGTAAACAGCAAAACACATTTTTTAAAATTATTATACAATTTATTTAATGAAAAAAGTTAAAAGATGTCTAGAGGGGTGGAAATATAAGTTGAGAGATGTTTTGATATAAACAGTCTGGCTTAACCCCAGCAGAGCTCACACTTCATCCAGATACAGCTTCGGCTGGAAAACTTTCACTTTTCAAACAAACGCGGCCAAGTTTTCACCTGAACACCTAGACAATGTTTCACCGACTTTTCGCCACGAAGATGTTCACTGGGTGACCGCAGCACTAGCCTTCAAAAAGGAAATTCTCAGCAATGGTATTGCAAATGAGACGGTATGGTAAAAATGCAGTAAAAAAAAAAAAAAATTAGTAAAAAATTCACTGGAACACTGTAACCGTTTTCTTTACGAAGAATTGCAAATAAGGATTCCACATAGGTGTAAGAGTATAGTAACATAACATAACATAAGACGAGAACAGGCCATTCAGCCCAACAGTACTCACCATTTCCTACCACTAAACTGTACCCAATGCTGAGTTTACCTAAAAGCTGGATTGTATGCAACACTGTATCAAGCCGGGGCCTTGAACAGCCCCAGTGTTTCTGCCTCCACGACACTACCTCCACTAGTGAGAGTTCCGCCTGGGAAACGTAAGGAAAACAGACCAGGAACTCACCTGAGCCATGTTCACAACCCAGTCCATCCGAAGCAAACAAAGACCCTCTGTGTACACTATTGGTTGCGTTCATGCATAATTTATCCTAATGACACCGAGATGGCCGGCTTTGCATATTCAGGGTATCGATTTTCACAGCAGGTGAAGCTGGAGGGGCTTCTGGATTCACTCTCGTCGACGCCGAACAGGAGCACCTTCTAAAAGCCTCTCATTTTTTTTTTTTTTTTTGCAGAGATGCTTCTTCTGCACTTTTTTTGTCGATGGCCATTAATCACAAGACAGCCTCAGGACCGAGTCTTCCCTCTGCCTTTCTCCAGATCTACAGGCCACTCACGGGTGGCATGATTTAAAAACAAAAAACAAATAAAGGTGACCGGTGCGGTAAGATCAAGAGAACTATACAAATACAAAGCTCGGGAAAGCGGAGCGGGTCTAATTACAAAACCAATGAGGCAGTTACAAGCACTCTGAAGGGAAAAGGAATGATCATATTTCACACGTAAGGCCTGGTCTGGCATTTTTTTTGTTTTCTCTCCTTCAAGCTGTCAGGGGGTTCCTTGCTTGGGGGCTGGAAGGGTGAAGGGCACAGAACCGTATTCTGTGCTGGGGGGGGGGGGGGGGGGGGGGGGGGGGGGTCTCTCAGACACAGGACCTGAAGTCCTCTCGCTCGCACCCTCATGTGTCCTGTTTTCACTGACCAAAAAAATGTAATGTAAGCAAAGGCTCCAGTTTCCCTCCCTGCAGCTTCACACTCACCATTATACTTAAAATTTAAATTTTTTAAAAAGTATTATATGTATAGCGCATTTTACAATCATTTGTCACATATTCTTTATAGTGGCCCAAACCCCTGCCAACCCTGCCCCAGGAGGCCCACAATCTCAATTATCCACCCCCCCCACCCCCCCCTCCCGCCCACAATCTCAATTACACCACCACCCCCGCCCACAATCTCAATTACACCACCACCCCACCCCCACAATCTCAATTACACCACCACCACCCCACCCCCCCCCCCCCCCCCCCCCCGTTCTGGTTCACAGTCACAATCGGATGCCCCCCCCCACCCCACCCATTCTTAGAAGTCAAACTCCACCCGTGTTCCCTGTGGTAGCTGCAGTAAGCAGGCCCTGGATGGCACATTTAGCTCACAGTGAATGGAAGGGACTCCTTGCCTATGACCACAGGGGCTTAAGCTATCAGTGGAAAAGGCCCTCCCTCCCTCCCTCCCTCCCTCCCCTCCCCACCCCCAAACCCTGCCCCCGCCCCTGCCCCGCCCCAACCCCTGCCTCCCACCCCCCCCATCTGCAAAGTGTCACTTGTAATTAGGCTTCGCTTCTATGGGATTAGCACAGAAACCTGGTGCTCAGAAGTAACCTCTCTCTGTCTTGGTCATTTAAAGTCGACGCTCTTCTGTTTCAGTCACATTGGCCAGAGATTACTCATTTCCTTTTATTTCTTCACTGCTCTACACAGCGGGAACAACATTTGTGAACAGGCACGGGAGTATTTGAATACAGTAATTTACATACTGCACTTCCTGCCCGTCCCCCCACCCCCACATCCTGTGCGTGTGTTGTTCTGCAGTTAATGCACCTCGTCAACGGAGTTCGAATGTAATTTCTGTAATCCTTTGAAAAGTAGGGGTTTTTTTTGGAACGTTTTTCTTCAAAATTCTAGAACTGGTTGCTTTCAGTTATCAGCAGCGATTGTTTACATCAGCATTAGAATGTTCGGTTAAGAACGTTGTTATCGCATATTTGTGATCTCACACCTTAAAGGGTTAGGCAAATAACACCACGCTGTTAGGCACGCGCACTGCTGTGCAAAAATATATAATACGCTGAACCAAATCCACAGTGTATTTCTCAGCAGTGGTTCATAGGTTCACTGATAAACCAGTACAGCACGCCAGTGTCTCTCTCGCGCACACAGCGAAGAGGTCGGTTCTGTGTGAAAAGGCCGCGCAGTCGCATCCGCAGGACCTGGCGACTCTCGGATTCGCCATCACTCGCGATGTCTTACCGCAGCCGGCAGATTGTGATGACGCACAGAGAAACGGCTCTGCCTCTGCCGGTTTGGTCTCAGGGCAGCTTCCGTATCACACCACCCTCACCAGACGACCCCCCCTCCCCCCCCCCCCCTCCTTCCTGGAGCACATGAGAAGTACACCTCCGGCTATCTCAGCCAGAAGAGGTGAGCTCGGTTTACAGACTCAGACACTGAGACACAGATATACTCATACACTACATGCGCATGCGCACACCCACACACATATACAAATTACATTTGATCACTTCAGAATATACAGAAGCAGAAATACACTTCCGCAATTAAATGCCCGTACATGTACAAATGCATACACACATAAATATATAGCCTATCTATCTATCTATCTATCTATCTATCTATATGCACTGGCAGATGACAAGCACTTGTCCGCCAAACACACAGTAACACACATTCACGCACACACACACACACACACACACACACATGACAAACAGATCGCAGAGAAAGCATATTAATAACGGAAGGATTTTAATAGTGTGAGAAAATTTCAGTTCCCTCACAACTCCGTGTGGTCTGACAGGGAGGGAAGTGTCGCCTGCCTGCTCTGTATTTTCACTTAACTCGGCCATATTTTCACAGATAAAGAAACGCGCTCAATTGGGTTAACAACTGCTGCCTAAAAGCTTTTGCATGCTCAAATATACTCTAGTGCCACACCGCTTTCTCTCATAATTAATCGGTCGGTGACTGGAGCGGTTTAAAAATTGAAAGCCTCTCTCTGGTCTAATTTGACTGTGCATTTCATCCGTGTAGTGAACGAAATTAATGCACCTGCACAAACCGCAGGATTTCCCCTCTTATTCGGCTTTATTTTTTTATTTATCTATTTTTTTCATTTTCCCGAATATTTAGTGAAGGTGACCATAGTAATAGCACTTATATCCCGTGCACAAGATGTCATGGTTCCCCATGGGCGCCGGCCTTAAATGACTCCATTGTTCCAGATCAATCGCTAGCGGAAAACACCAGGTTATGGGCAATCTAATCTGTGTAAAAACTTTCACCCGAACCAGCAATTTGTCCCAATATGTCTGCTGTATAAGACCAGTCTTTTCAGTAATCACTCGAGTCATGCCGAGGCACCGTGTAGGGAACAGCGAAATCGCTTCTTGACGTTTTCTATGACTACCGTTGCTAAGCTGCTGTGCACGAGCCCAGGCTCATCTCCTCTCTGTATCCGGTAAGTAACCCACGTCATATCCTGGTGCATATTCCAATCTGTTATGCTTAAATTCAAGAATCGTCGGGGGTACCCCTTGAGTAATGGCAGACAAGTGGAATGCAATTAAGACATAGCAGCAACAAAACACTGGAGTAAAGGAGACCTACCCTTCATACATCTTTGTGATGTTGTCACTGGTGGAGGGTGTGTTCAAACATCTTAATTATTAAAAGGAAAAAAAGAATAGGTTTACCTCTGTGCCTGGGACAACGACTGAAAGGATAAATTATAGATGCTGCTCCGTGACTAGTGTCAGTGTACAATGACATGGAATAAAGACATGTGCATATAAAGAAAGGGGGGAACATCAATTAAATGTCTTGGGATTGCTTCTGCCGCACAACTACAGCCTGGTATGACATAATGGTGTACCCAAACCTCCTAAAGATCTGTTTAATGGTGCCTTTTAAAGAATGAACTTTTAGAGATAAGATTTCCTCGTGGCACAGCTTCTGAAAAAGTACATGAGCGAATGAAGCAGAATTGAATCCCCAAATCGCCTACGCCTGCCTCAGCGTTTCAGTACCCCACTACCCTGGACAGCGCCTTCCAATCAGGCAAGGCCACTCCAGCGCGTGAGGCGATACGTCACACCACCAATAGGTCATGGATAGCTGGAAACACTGCGCTCGATAACTTCCCTTTTCGACCACATAAGCCATTTACGTTGTATTTGCGGAGTGTGCCGACGGTTGATTACGTAGCTACGCTATTCTAACAGTGAGAGACAAACAGCTCCTTTAAACGCTCAAAGATATTACATTGAGCCAATGGTTTAAATTAAATAAGGTTTACATAGGTGCCGTACTGGATAAAAATGGAAATTCTACATGAATAATGAAGATGATGACGTGTACAGTAATGTCTGCCCGGTTTACGCAGGGCTACAGTGTGACAAGGGCCCGGCTCACGAGCCTGCAGCATCACTCCAGTGCAAATTTTGAATTCACTAAGACGTTTTTGCCCAGCCCCGGAAAGCTAACGCAGTTAAATAAAAACATACGTCTTCTGTTTTCAAGAAAGAAAGAAAGCTTCATTAAAACACATGGGTATTATGTATATATGTACTTACATTTGGAGGGATGTGCAACTCAACACTGTGCAAGGTGTCCACAATAGCGCATTCGGTATCGAACATATAATTTGTCATTAGCCTATATCTTTGCAAGTTTTTTTCGCTTAGATATGCAACATAATGCCGCGGGTCAACCGTGGTGTGTCAAAGTAAAATATAAAACTGACGGGCGTCAGTATTTTTTGTCAAAGCTGAATCACAAAATACCGCTAGCCTATTTCCTGCATGGAATCATTAAATAAATGACAACCTTGGAGGAAAGCAATATTCTTAGGTCTACATAAATTCCAAAGCATCACTAAGCTAGTTTAATTACGACACAGGTAATTTAAGTCCATAAAACGCGTCTCTTCCGAACAGTTACATTTCAGCAGTCTATGATTTAAAATCCGTAATATATGTTCAAGTCTGTTAGTAGCAACTGATACCCGTAAGTGGCTATCAAGAACGTGAACACAAAACCGCAGAAATGATAATGGACTTACCTAATATAATCCAGATAGACCCAGAAACGAGGACGAACGCAAGCATGTCTTTCTCATCGAGTCTGCTGTCGCAGCACACAAACCGGCGTAGTAAGAGAATAAAACTGCAGCATCGACTGCAGCAACTCTCGGACAATCTGGGAGCTTAGGTGAGAATCACTGAGTAATACGGTAGCGAGCTAGGCTAGTCGATTCGGTTTGGCAACGTCCAGCCGGTAACATGTGCGCGTCTCTCTTGCGCTTTCCAAATGTGGTTAGCCTGCGTTGCCCAGCACAGCTAATCATAGGGTTTACGTATGTGTATTCTGTTACCTCTGATATTTCGCGCAGTGGAACCAAAATAATGGAGGACGCTCGCATGTGCGCCGAATGTGCCGGACGACAAGGTGACACAGCGTTAACACGTTCAAGTCAGGTTTTCGGGATGGGACCTTGTACGAAATTGTCATCGTGGGCTATTAAAGCACGTAATAATTCCGCACAGCATTTCAAACCGATTATACAGATGGCAATATTGAGATTCGCTTCCACCCTTTTCAATCCCCTGCGGATTTACCCCAGAGCTAAAATATTTCAATTATTCCATTTCAATGTATTCTTTTTTTTTGAGGGGGGGGGGGGGGCTTTATAGGGGTTTGAGAATATGGGCAAAACATTAGCGCTGTATAGTGTTGCATTTACGGCGAAGGGTTATTTTATATTAAGCATCTGGAAACAGGGCGCGCTTTAGAGTAAGTATGGAATTATATACATTATATATATATATATACATATTGCTAGCCCCGGTCATGCTGATTCAGAATTATTAGGAAAAAAAAGAGGAAGGTAGCGGGGTCTGGCACGTGATGCGTGTCACGTGATGCATGTCAGAACGCTGCCGGGTAGCCTGTCTGCATAACCTTGAAAAATGTCCACCTTCAACACCTAAAAGGATATTCCTGCAGCCATGGCAAGTTAATTTCAAGATTCCACTCTAGACAACTATGGTAAAAATCTATCCATCTGCAGTCATGGAACAGAGCAATGTGACTATATCAGGAAATCACTTATTGGTTTTTAATATGGGTAAAATGGCACTGAACAAATAGTATTTTATTAATTCCCTAAGGGTGAGTGGTTTGAATATAACCATGAACACTTGAAATACAACCCTGTACTACTTCAGACTACAGTGGTACATCCAAAGTTTTTTTCACCGCTTAAATGTTTTTGTTTGTCCACTTGACTTATTGGGTTTTTTTTTTTTTTTGTATTAATAAAAATAATAATCATTTGGCACCCAACGCAGGACTGCGTATGTTCAATTCCCACCCTGATTTGAAATGTCCAATTGTCACCATTAACGGCATCCATGTAGCAACCTACGGTAGCAACGCCACTGCGCCGGGGCGTGACATCCTTATTGTGCTTCCTCTTTGCGCCTCATTTTGATACAGTCACGCCCTTATCAAGTGGGTCATCGGTCTGAAACTATGGAAGGCCGTTAGATATGAAAGCCCTATCTGTCACACGCGGTCACGAGCAAAGGCGGTTTGGTGCCTCGGGCTAACGAGCTATTGCGCGCGGTTGCACTTGCCAATACAGTACGGTCTCACTGCCGCTGTCAAGAACAAACATTACATTACATTACAGGCATTTAGCAGACGCTCTTATCCAGAGCGACTTACACAACTTTTTTTACACTGTATCCATTTATACAGCTGGATATGTACTGAAGCAATTTCCGTTAAGTACCTTGCTCAAGGGTACAACGGCAGTGTCCTACCCGGGAATCGAACCTGTGACCTTTCGGTTACAAGCCCAGTTCCTTACCCACTGTGCTACACTCCGCGACATCCAGATGGAACTGGATGTCGCGCCTCTGACACCTGCACAGCGCGCAGATTGACGGATAAGAGTTGTCCGAGTCTATATTATGGACCGTGTTTCTAAAAAAACCCACTTGCATTTCCCCTTCAGAAGGCAGACCTGTCCTGCTTTTCCGTTGATGTGTCTACATCACCTGCAAAAACCCAAGGATAAGGATACGGACATCCTGTCGCGATCCTGTGTGCTGATTGGACAGGCAGAGAGACGCTTGGGAGAAGGGGGCGGGGCTCCGAACGCTCGTTGAGGTCAGGGTTTTTAGAGACGGGGGGGCGGAGCGCGGGGCCTTTTCACCGAGACGCGGCTTTGACGTGATTCAATGTCACCAGGCTATGGAGACAGATGGCTGAGGGCAGATTTAGCGCATATGCCCAAGCTGCTTCACCCAAAAGCTCCAAGCTTCTTTCTTTTGCTCGCAGGGGTAATAAATAGGGGGCGACATGGCTCAGACACCTAACCCCTAACTGCTCTGGCGAATGAGAGGCATCAATTGTAAAGCGCTTTGGATAAAAGCGCTATATAAATGCAGTCTATTTACCATTTACCAAATACTGTCAAGCACATTCGTCTTCTGAGAGAGATTTACACCCATACAACCACTTTCTCATTCAGTCTCTCCTTCCAAAGTCTTCCCTTCCATGGGATGGAACTCTTTCGATGAATTTAAATTCCACAAAACAAGACCAGGTCAAAACCTAGTGTATGGCTGGACCGAACTGGACGACCAATGGTGTAACTTCATCACTCACGCAGTCACTCAGTCACAGACATTCGCGTTTATAGGGCTGGCCCCACTGTTGCGATCCAGCCAAGAATGAAATTGGTCTTGCACTTCCAGTACAACTACGCTCTCACAAAGAATGTGCTACTTATTACCCAGCACACTTTTTTGCGTTACTATTTTTGAGTTACTTTCAACACTTTTTTTGTGTCAAAGTCACTACTTTTGTGTTACCAACATACAATTTGTGTGTTACAAAGGGACTTTTTTTTAACGCAGACTGTGTTCAAAGTAACACAAAAAATGTTGTCCCTAAGTAGACGTGGAGACGTGTTAACAAATGACACGTGTTGTTTTTAACACATCAGTTTTGAGAGTGCAATATCAAACAGTCAAACATTGCTTTATTTTGATAAATGCAAACATTTTATAGGGCAACATAATCATTTATGTGCTGTACGTGAACATTCATAATAACGTGTTGTACTTGCATGTAGCATGTTTGAATTTCCACTGAAATTCAGCAATGACAGAATATATACAAATAAGCGTAATGTGCATATGTGCTGTTTTTAAGCATAAACTTTTTTTTGTTTGTTTTATGAGCATGGTACCAAATTTTCCCTTGAAAGAATCTGCCCTGCCCTTCTAATTAGGCCTATCAATAAACATACTTAAAAAGTTGAAACAGAAGGAATTGTATTGATTGGAACAGGCCATTCACTCCAACTTTGTTCATAACTGATTCATAAGTGATGTGTGTGTCACTACTAAATCTTACTTCCCTTTTGTTATAATACTTACATTACGATTTTGTGAAATTTTATTTTAAGTAAGCCCTACTAGGCTCAAAACAAACGTTCCCTCTTCTTGCTTTAACAGACTTTATCTTGAACTAGCTTCTGTGGTTCCCTAATAAGTCCATTTTAATTAAAAATATATATATAGATAAAGTCCCTAAATGTCAGTTGAGAAAATAGGTTATCTGAGAAAATACATTATATGACATAGTAAGTAGCCATGTGCACATTGTCCTGACAATTACTTGCTGCCAGGAAAATCTCAGTGTTATATATTTAAACTAATGATGACACTCATAACCCCTTATAAAAGGGGTATGAGTGTCAACATTTGTCCCAAATAAGGAATAACAATATGTAAACCTAGTGTTCATCTGTTTTTATTTTTGCAACTTAAACACTTTATTTACTTCACACAGTAAAAATGTCCTGTGTTAATTCAGCTCCTGCCGAGTACATGTGGTCCAACAGGGACCGTGCGTACGCTGCAAGAGCTGAACATTTTACTGTGAAAAATGGGGAGAGGGATAGGGAAAGTTATTACGTCAGTTACGTTACGTCACGTCACCGGAGCCAGGGGGCAGTAATGGAGGCCGTTCCGAGAATAAACATTACACTAACAATAGGCATGGTGTCTTTGTGAGTTATTAATGCATAGACCAGCTGGTCCGAATTTTAAGCGGTGGACTCTCATCGACCCTTCATGAACAAAAACGCAACACTTATAGGCCTTGTTTACACCGGGCATTGACATGCGTCCGGGCGTGATCGGATTTCATTCAGATATCGGGCAAGGGCACATAAAAATAAGTGTAAAGGCAACCCAAAAAAGCATGGGAGATCTGATCTCCCAAAGGGTTAGGGACTTACTTGGCCTCAATGATAAACAAGCGTAAAGGCAATTGCGCCGCCAATTCAAATATTGCGTGTGCGGAAATGGAACTCAACGCCCGGACCGGATTAAGTGTCAAGTAGCAGATAACCAGTACAGCGTCCGTAAAAGTATGCATTAAAAAACACTAGCCCTGTGCGGTAGCTCCCGATAATTTTAATAGCCTATTTAGTCCATAAATAAAAAATCTATAACGTTTCCAGCTCTTCGCCAAGCATTGGATTATTCGGCTTTCCTAATTTTTGAAAGTATTAAAGCATTCAGCGGGTAAATGCTCCGCTAGTTTATGGGTAGTCGTGAGTGGATATCAGCCTTCTCCTTCGTTGCCTAATAATAATAATAATAATAATAATAATAATAATAATGCGTAGGATACAACAACGCAATTTCTCGTTGCCATCCTCAGAAAACTAGCCGTCAAACTGATGGGGAAGTAACGTACCCGGCTATCTGCATTTTGCACGGAAAATAAATCCGATCTCAATGCCCACACGAGACGCGAGTTAATGGCAGGTGTAAAAAGGGGCTTAGTTACACTCCTGATATGCTGTTATCTCACTCCATATCCTGTGTGTGTGTGCGTGTGCGTGAGTGAGAGAGTGAGAGAGAGAGAGAGAGAGAGAGAGAGAGAGAGAGAGAGAGAGAGAGAGCGTGCGCGAGTTGCCAATAAGAGATAATAGAGAGAGAGACTTTGAGATGTTCAGAGAGAGAGAGACACATTCAGCAGAATGATCTGGATTTACGATCGCTTGATCACAGGCTACCGTTACGGTAGTTTTGTGTGACAAATTTGCGCTGTGGGAAGTGTTTCGGTTGGAACAGAAAGATACTGCACGAGAAGTGCTATCTCTGTTCTGTTTTCGATGGTAGGCATACCGAGGCAGATACTTACAGAATAGAGGACTGCCAACCACCTCGCTATCCGTTCCTCGGGATTAAGTCAAGGGTGTGCAATTCCGGTCCTGGAGTGTGTATGCAGGTTTTGTTTTGTTTTAACCGATTACCCCGGCTATATGAGTTATTTGGCTGTAAATAGTGCCGTGAAAAAATTATTTTCCCTCTTCATAATTTTCTCTATTGTTGCATATTTGCCACAGTGGATGGTTTCAGGTCTTTAGACAAAATGTAGGCTAATATTACACAAAGGGAACCTGAGTAAACACAAAACACTTTTTTAAACATTATTATTTAATTTGTTTAATGAAAAGAAATCAACCAATTAACCACATTTAATTGATAATTAGATTCAACTGATTGAACACAGCCAGGCTTCATTGCAGGCAGACCTGTTGAAACCAACACTGGTTCACCGATACATTATATCACAGTAAATTGTTTCACGTAGGGACACAAAAACAGCCTTCAGCTGTTATTCACAATGATCCAGAAATGTAACTAAAATGTCAGGTGGCATAAATGTTAGGGCTAATTAAGGCCAGAAGTTGGCATGAAAACCAAAAACAGATATGACCCTTGGTGCTCACATTTGGATTGAGGGTATTAAGACTACCCCTTTTCACCCCCATGCTGACAGGCTGGTTTAAAGCTTCAGCCACACCCTGAAAACCAGGCTGCAAAAGATTCGTCAGTGTGATGGGGGGGGGGACTCTAACTTGTTTTGATATAAATTTACTAGGTTATTCCCAACATAGCTCAGGTTTCACCCGGATGTAGGCTGGGAAATTTTTTAACTTTTCAACCAGTCGTAGCCGGTCTGTCACCTCAATTCCTAGATGGCATTTCACCGACTTATCACCACAGGAATGTTCAATGAGCCATGTGCCTGTCTTACCTTTTTAAATTTTTTTTCTTACCTTGTAGGGAGGTTCCACAGGCATCGACAGCGTTCACATTCTTTTGAACTTTTATATGGGGTCCCAGGTCAGGTGACCCCTGGATTTTCCTGAAGGGTTCATGGGAAGGTGGCAGAGAGCTGGCATGCATGCTGGGATACACCCTCTGGATGCAAGAGAAGCCGGAGAAGATGACAACCTTGCCTCAAGCCTGCATGGAGGCAGAGGAGCACGCAGCACTGCACATGATGTTTTATGCATTATGGGAAATGTAGTTCACGTTGTTGTGTTTTTTTTTAATGGAGGGGAAAAAAGTTTCAGCATTTTATGTAATCGTGATGCATTTGTAGTGCGATTAGGGGTCTGCTGAATATGTTACTAGTGTATTATTATGCTACAAGTAGCCTATGTGCTGGTGAGAAAATGAGGTTTTTATTTATTGTTTGTTTTGATAATTGAATTTGATATTAAAAATGATGTTGCCTTAGTGGGGTAAAAACCTGTTTCAAGCCCTCCAGCCAGCTTAGATAAGCAAGACTGTGGATAATAAAAGACCACGAGCCAGTCATATGTGGAGAAAACAGTCTGTTTTTTTTTTTTTTTTTTTTTTTTTTTTTTTTTTTTTTTTTTTTTGGCATAATAAAAGTTAAAATAAAAGTTATCACCATTCACCCTGTTGTCAGAAACTCTCATCGACTGCTTGGTGTCCTCACATTGTTCAATGAGACTAAAGTTTAAAAAACACATTTTGTTTTATAGAAGCAAAGTATGACAGACAAAGTTAAAGCATTCAATTTGCAGCTTAATGAAAGTTCATCAATTTAGAGCTCACCTGAATGAATGCAAACCAGCTTGCCACGTGTCCAGGCCGCACCTGAAAGAAATGTTTGGAAAATGTTTGGATTGAGCCCAACAGACAATGGTGAACCAGGACTGAATCAACTGCCTTCTGTGGCTGTAGGTATGTATGGAAAATTTTGTTGGTTAGAACATTTTTCTAAATAGGTCAGTTGTCATGATTTCCCTCTTAGTAAGCACGTTCTCTTTGATACTGTGATCTGTCATTTCAACCACAGGCAGAGGACAGTGGAAGGTTAAGGCCCAAGCAGTTCCTCACCTGTTGTGTTTTCTATTTTTTATTAGTTTGGTGGAGGTCACATAATCTTTTATTTTCTCATATTCGTATTGTCTACACTCTTGGGCAAAAAAATGGGCCAAGCCCAAAATGGCAAAAAATTAAGCTTTTAGTCTTAAACAACTGCACTCTTGAGACCTCCTATGAAACTGGGAAATTCACTTATATGGGAGACAAATTAACATAATGTCAAATAAAAGAGTCATGTTTTGAATTTGATTGCATGTCATTTACATGCCATGATTTCCTGATATCTGTGACCTATCAACATCATCAGAGTCTGGATATCTTATTTTCAGATTGTCCTACAAGCGATACAAAAGCTCTTTGCATTTGAATGGATCTCTATGGGAATTGGGGGGTGGGACTAGATTCAGCTGTAAATTATACTGATACAGTATGGAACACATTTGTTGGCTAAATGGCTTTAAGTCATCAACGGTCCAAGGTATCAAATGAGCCTCAAACCACTGTGCTGATGCCAGATATGCAGTAGATACTACAAGCATTGTTTCTCCTGAATAATTTTCCTGTTGAACTCAATGAAAAAAATATTCAGGAGAAACAATGCTTGTAGTATCTGCTAAATGCCTGTAATGTAATGTAATGTAATGTAATGCAAAGTAATGTAATATAATGTAATGCATAGTAATGTAATATAATGCAATGCAATGTAATGTAATGCAAAGTAATGTAATATAATGTAATGCAATGTAATGCAATGTAATGTAATGCAATGCAATGCAATGCAATATAATGCAAAGTAATGTAATATAATGTAATGCAATTTAATGTAATGTAATGCAAAGTAATGTAATATAATGCAATGCAATGCAATGTAATGCAAAGTAATGTAATATAATGTAATGCAATGTAATGTAATGCAAAGTAATGTATTATGATGTAATGCAATGTAATGTAATGCAATGCAATGCAATGCAATGCAATGCAATATAATGCAAAGTAATGTAATATAATGCAATGCAATGTAATGTAATGCAAAATAATGCAATGTAATGTAATGTAATGCAATGCAATGTAATGCAAACTAATGTAATATAATGTAATGCAATGTAATGTAATGTAATGCAAAGTAATGTAATATAATGCAATGCAATGTAATGCAATGCAAAGTAATGTAATATAATGTAATGCAATGCACTGTAATGCAAAGTAATGTAATATAATGCAATGCAATGTAATGTAATGCAAAGTAATGTAATATAATGCAATGCAATGTAATGTAATGCAAAATAATGCAATGTAATGTAATGCAATGCAATGTAATGCAAAGTAATGTAATATAATGTAATGCAATCTAATGTAATGCAAAGTAATGTAATATAATGCAATACAATGTAATGTGATGCAAAGTAATGTAATATAATGCAATGCAATGTAATGTAATGCAAAGTAATGTAATATAATGTAATGCAATGTAATGTAATATAATGCAAAGTAATGTAATATAATATAATGCAATGCAATGTAATGTAATGCAATGTAATGCAAAGTAATGTAATATAATGCAATGCAATGTAATGTAATGCAAAGTAATGTAATATAATGCAATGTAGTGTAATGCAAAGTAATGTAATATAATGTAATGCAATGTAATGTAATGCAAAGTAATGTAATATAATGCAATGCAATGCAATGTAATGCAAGGTAATACAATGTAATGTAATGCAAGGTAATGCAATGTAATGCAAAGTAATGTAATATAATGTAATGCAATGTAATGTAATGTAATGCAAAGTAATGTAATATAATGCAATGCAATGTAATGTAATGCAAAGTAATGTAATATAATGCAATGCTATGTAATGTAAAGTAATGTAATATAATGTAATGCAATGTAATGTAATGTAATGCAAAGTAATGTAATATAATGCAATGCAATGTAATGTAATGCAAAGTAATGTAATATAATGCAATGCAATGTAATGTAATGCAAAGTAATGTAATATAATGCAATGCAATGTAATGTAATGCAAAGTAATGTAATGCAATTCTCTGGACATTATGGCACATTAGGCAGAAGCAGCACCGCAAATCTATTCTCCTGTGTCACATGTCCTTCCCCGTCAGCTGACAGAGGGGAAATGGCCATGATGATACAGGCCAAAATTTCGAAACAGCAGTAGAATTACACCCTTTGAGGCAAGCCATGCGGAATTTAAAGTGACTGTGGTTGATGAGGTAACAGTGAGGGACTGTTTCCATCTTTGCAATCGGTCGTAAAAAAATTATTTAACTCCGTGATGTGGGACTGCTGGAAGGGACACCTTGCCAAAACGATGAGTCCTAGTGTGTGGAATGCGCCCCTCGGTTTGGCATCAAATCCGGACCTACCCAGTGGCAGCAAAAAGCAGAGGTGAAGAACCCATGTTTCCAAAACAAAAAGTCCTCCCCAGTGTTTTTCTGCAACCTACTAATTGGCACAATTCTTCAGCCAGGAAGTAGCACCGATTAGTGAAATTATTCTGCTGATTCCACGCATGGCAGGACTTTTACTTTCGGACCTCTGGACCACAGCAGGGAAAGGTACCTGTACCTGTCTCATTGTGCGAAAGAGGGGGGGGGAGGGTTCCTCTGTTGGATGGGGGCACCTGCGGCATACCTGTGCTCGGTCAGCAGGAGGGGCACGTCTCCACGGTGACTGCAGCAGGATGCCACCTCCCTGCTCTTTACAGGGGTCCCGCGTGTTGGCGTGCACTTTCCCAAACCGATAGAGGACATCGGCGTTACGAGGCGGGCCTACAGATCGGGCGTTCCTTTTTTTTTAAACAGAATTTTATTTTCATTTTCAATTTTCCAACTTTACATACTAGACAAGATGAGACAAAACAAGCACTCACTCGTGCACTCATTCATTCTCCACACTCCCCCATCTCTCCTCCAGCCCTTCCCACATCCCCTTCGTTCCTCACCACGCCAACATCACAAAGCACACACAAAACAAGGGAGTCCAAATTGGCAGGTTCCTTCCAGGATCATGTCCAGTCCACCTTTCCCTCCCGTGGAGTAGTGACATCTCATTCTCTCACCATAAAACTCCCAAAGGCAGGTAGTCCTGTGGAGGTTGTCTGGGTGGGAAGAAAGAGTTCAGTTAGTAATTCAGATTGGGCGTTCCAATGGGGAGAAAAAAGGTCCACATCCCCAGGTGGGTCAACCAAGCACTGCACAACAGGACTTTTAAAATTTTTTTAATTAAATCTTAAAAATTTGCATTCTGTGAAATATTTAACGTCCATCATCCATTTCGAATGTCCCCTCAACAACTGAAGACACGGCTTGAAGCTGGGAGAACGGACCAATGTGCATGTGCATGTGCATGTGCAAGTGCACGTACTGCAATGGACTACAAACAATGAGTCACATAGCTAATCAGCGTAGCTGCACGTATTGGATTTAAATGTCAAGCAAGCAGATGTATGCGTTGGTGTGTGTAGATGGTGCAGAATCAGTGAGGCTTTCCATTCTCATAATCCAGTACACAGAAGACATACTGCAAGAAAGACCAAACAGAAGTTTGCAGAAAACTTGCTATGACAGCCTTTAATGTGTATATTAGCCACATAACAAGAATGCCAACCTCTGCCTTTGCAGCAGCCACTTAAATGGAAAATACTCAAGACAGCTTCAGTGTGATCAGACCACTGAACCTTCCTCCACAGGCTTGTTCAGACTGAAAAAAAACAAACAAAAAAAAACGAGAAGACTTTTCACAAAGATCAGTGGGTATCGGTCATGGGCGTTGTGATCATAGTGCAACTGCCTTCCCTGAATGCTGTCAGTCCACCGGAAAAAAAAAAAAAAAAAAAAAAACAAATGTAGGCCACTGCCTTATCTTATCTGTGTCTTTATGACAGCTTTTGCGGGAACTCACTTGATGTTTTGCGCTCAGACCCAATGTGTCACAGTGTCAATCTCTAATTGATTAAAGTGCCCCTCTGTTCAGTCCCAATCATCCCCAATGGCCTTCTGCGATCCATGTTGGACCCATGTGAAGCCCAGTGTTATCATCACAGCACATCTACGCAAAACGCCTACGGGCGAGGGAATGTGAAAACCTACAGGGGCTCTGTCATTGGCTAGGGCCAGAGAGAGAACAGCAATATTTAGCAAGGCTCCTGGGCTTCTTTTATCTTTTTTTGCAATTAAACAAACACCCCCAGCCCCCAGCCCCCAGCCCCCAGCCCCCAGCCCCCAGCCCCCAGCCCCCAGCCCCCAGCCCCCAGCCATGTGCAATCTTGCAATCTTCCCTCCTCAATGATAACTATTATCCCTGGTCCACAAAAGTGCCCCCCACCCCCATCCTGGTTGACGGTGATACCTACTCCCAAATCAAATTCTGCTTAGGGCCCCAAAAAGGCTTGGGCCGGCCCTGCTTGAAAGTAAGCTCATATTTTTAAAACGTGTGAACATTGCGCGGTCGTTTTAATTGTGATTCTACAGTAAAGAAAATGCATCTAGTATGCAGGATGTATGAAAGTTGGATATGCGAGATTATAATGTATCCTACTTGCTGTCCCTCATTTACCTCAGTCTGATGATCGCTCAATCGACGTTTATTGAACGTAATGACGCAATTAATAGTGCGCTCCAAAATTGCTGCAAATAAAGCGTCAGGAATTTACTTAATATTCCCACTTTGACACTTAAAGCAGCTGCTTAATTTGCATTTCTTATTTCGATGAACAAGAACTTCACTGCAGATACAAATTTATCGGACCCAAAATCCGACTGTCACAAATGATTATGTTCTCGCAGCATGGTTTTATAGTATGTTTTTTTAGCAACCGCAAATCCCTGCTCTTGAACGAATACAATTTGTTTAATGGTTGATATGCTCATGTGTTTCTGTTAGTATATGTATATCTTTGTATACTCTTTTCGTCTTCCATTTTATAATTTCATTGTAAATTAAAAACAGTTGTTTCAGGACGTGTGGGTCCTTCCGCCAATTATTCCACAAGGACACGTGGTTGGAAAACCCAGTGCTTTACTGGCGCGTAAATTCCACAGGAAAACACCAGACTTGCTACCAGAATGCCGGCGGGGGGCACTGTTGTTAATTCGTTCGTTGAGATGACACCAGCACCAACAGTGAGCTAATGCCTCGACAGTAGCCAAACATAGTATTTCAAGAAGCATTACAGTGAAAAAGAAGTCATAGAAATGGGAGTGCAGCGCGATACCAGTACACGCATAAATAAATGTTCAACGAGAGTTAATGCATCTGTGCGTCCACAATGTTGGCGCCTCTTAAAGTTGTATTGTCGACTCACCAGCCCCCTCATCTGCAGTAAACTAGTACTGCAGGGTTTCCCGGAAAAAGGCTCATTTACTCTTCCAATGCGATTTACAAAAATGGCTGAACTGGTTTGTAGGAATCAGTGTATGCGTCAATAAATATTCGTGCTATTTAAATGCATTGTTTTTTTTTTGTTTTGTTTTGGTTTTTTTTGGATCGCCGTTTAAGTTATATCAGGGAAAATAATGATATGCTTTATTGCTCAAACCGGATCATATAGCGTCAGTGTGTATCTCACATTATTATAAATAATATATTCTAGATGTTTGCACAAAAAAACACCAAAAAAAAAAAAAAAAAATCATATGCATTTCAAATATATTTAAGTTTATTCAAAAACGTTATGCAAAAATATAAGAGGTAAATAGGGCTGTGGTCACTTTCTGGAGTAATCAAACGGTATACATTTTAACCAGAGCCGTTTTTGACCTGCAGTTCCCTTTCTCACGCCGTAAAGAAAGACCGGGTGATTTCTCGGAAATCGTACTGCCTACAGTAAGCGCGGCTGTGCGGTCCTTCGCTCCTGCGCATGCTCACGATGCTGACAACAGTGCCTCCGCCCACAAATGACATAAATGGGGAAATCCCGCGACGCAGGTTTTAACCGTGGAAGCTTGAGAGGCTGAGCACTCGGTCAAGTGTGATCGCACTGGTTACAATCATCCAAGCAAACAAGTGGAAGAACTGCACGAAATTTTCAGAATTTTCATCTGCCAGACACATTGCATCAGTAAGTTTTTTTTCAAAATTCTGTCTCGGTTCATTCTCCGAAGTCCAGAAACGTCAGCTTTATTTCGGAAACACCATATTTATTTATGACGGTTAGAAATAGACACAGAGAACTTTTGTAATATGTGGTGCATGTCGTGCGATTACTTGTTTTTTAACGCACAAATACGAATGAAGTTTTTTCTTATTGCTGGAGTATTCCTAAACGGATAGCTACAACCTGTTGAATAATATGTGCATTGTTCTTTTATTTATGTGCATGGTTTTTCTATATAATTTAGCATATCAACATAATCACACGTAAACGTTTAGATTTAAAATATGAGGCAGTTTTAGAAGTTTGATTTCGGATGATGCAGTCAGACTACAAAAGCAGGAAATGTTGCCTGCATCGTGATAAGCGCAACTGCAGTTAAATACTTCGGACTTAAGTGTCTACGTCCTGGTGTGCCTGCACACACCCAAAACAGGGTCTGCACATACGAAAGGTCTGTACATTGAGGAAAACATTATTATTATTATTATTATTATTATTATTATTATTATTATTATTATTATTATTATTATTATTATTATTATTATTGTTGTTGTTGTTGTTGTTGTTGCTGTTGCTGCTGCCGTTGTTTTTGTTGTGTATTAACCAGGGGATCTGAGACTTAAAATTTTCTGCTAGTGCAGAGCGTGGTGCGCTGCAAAAAACGCATACTCTGTATCGTGTCTTATTGGCTTGCAGTAATTTGTAGTCATTGTATAGTAAGGTTTCTCCGGGATATGCACACACAAATGACTTAAATCGGCTGTAAACGTTTTTGTTTACATTTGGAGAAAATTACCCGAGTGTTCTGTTGTACTTCACCACCTTGCATGTTATCTTAACTTGACATCATTTTAATTTATCAGGAAAGATCGTTGAATGTTGTGAAATGATCGGCGCATTCTTAAAAAAAAAACCAAAAAAAAAACCACTTATCTGTAAATATAACAAAACGCTTTGCAATGTTATCTCTCTCCACTCAGTTACCCCAGAAACCATGCCTGTGACCAGGATGAGGATGAAACAGTGGTTGGTGGACAGGATTGAATCAAGGCAAATTTCCGGATTAAAATGGGTTGACAAGGTAGGCCTCACGTCACAGATCATTACTCTCCTGCAAATCCCGGTGTTGCTGTCCACAGCCATGTATGTTCATTGAATGCTAGGCAAATGTGTACTTCAGCGTACTGTCCCATTTCAGAAGTCTGAACAACAACAGAGACAGATAATTTAATATGTGGTGTTTTTTTTTTTTTTTTTTAATTATCAGGAAAAAAAGGTGTTTTGCATTCCCTGGAAGCACGCCGCTCGCCATGGGTGGGAGATGGACAAAGATGCCTGTCTTTTTAAGCAGTGGGCCATCCACACAGGTGAGGGGGAAGACATGGATAAGAGGCTCGGTTCCTGTTCGTCTTGGACGGCAGTTTAGTCTTATGCATTTTTTACGAATGTGATTGCAATGCTGAAGATTATTACAAGCACAGATGACAGGCTCACTTCCTGGGCATCTTAGGTGCCAGTTTAATTTATGCATTTTTACAAATGTAAACACATGTTGAAGATTATTAAAATATATGTGTGTTTTTTTTCATCTAGGGAAGTACAAGGAGGGAGTGGGCAGCCCAGACCCCAAAACTTGGAAGGCCAATTTTCGCTGTGCGTTGAACTCCCTCCCTGACATCAAGGAAGTGAAAGACAAAAGTATAAACAAAGGCTGCGGGGCCGTGCGTGTGTACAGAATGCTACAGGGGGTCTTGAACAAAAAAGGTAAACAATGACGATAAGCATTCGCGGTCTAAATAAATTGACCAAGTTATTTACGTGAACTTTTTAAAATTAAAATGGCGCCCCTCCTCTTTTTTCCTTTACAGATATGAAGTTGAGTACAAAGGACGGCAAAAAAAAGAACAGGGTAAGTGCTGATTTTAGTACTTGTTTATTGTTCAGTTCACTGTTGCTCCACATGCACACACAAATGCACATCCCTTCGCAGTTAGAGACAGACTCTCCACTGTAATCATGGCTGCATGTATGCACCACACCAAATGCTTTGGCTCGTTTACTAATGTTTACTAACTCCTAATGTTTATGCTTCTGGTTAGCCTAGAAAATATTCATTCCAAATCACCCAATCAAAGGGAATTACATATCGCTGAATGCACACATTGCTGTTCTTCCTTTATGGGCATTGCTGGGCAGCGAATAATTCCCCCCCCCCCCCCCCCCCGGTTATCCCATAGCGCGCCAAAGTGGTGAAGGATAAGGTCGACCATCAAGACAACGATGGCCCCAGCACGAGGCTGGAAGAGAATTCGATGCAAGAGGACACCGTGGACAGCACGCAAAACCAGTCAGGATCTGGTAAGTGGATCCACTTCCTCTTTGATTTACCACCTGTTCGTATCGTGAGAAAGAAGTGTGGGAAACTGCTCCTTCAGTGGCCACACATTCCCAAACTGGGCCTTAAACCAGGAACTTAAATGGGATCATTAATAACCAGCTATGTAAATGGATGCTATGAAAGAACATATACCTTGTAAGCTGCTATGGGTCTGCTAAATGTAAATGTGCTCATTTGAGGCTACACTGTCGAAAGAATGGGTGCTCGTTTACCCTTCAAAAGGAAGGCATTGGACTGGATTCAGCTGAAACTTGTCTGGATGCTTTATGGAAAAGATGATGAAAATAAATGGAAAAAATGGCATTTTCACTGAAAATGATCTGTCACTTTCAAAGGGTTATGAAAGAAATTGGGTCTGCATTGAACAGAATAACTCAGTGGCCTCAGTGTCTGGAAGCATGTGAGCCTTACTTTTGTTTGGGGCCTTAAATGACAGCAAAAATGTTTTTAAAAAATATTAATGTTTTTTAAAATCTTTTTTTAAATGTAGATCTTTCACCATCGTCATATGGAAATGAGGAAGAGATCACGACAGACTGGAACAATTCAAGATTCAGGATTCCACTGTTCCAAGTTTCGCCCGTCCACTCAATAGGTAACATAGATGTCATTCATTTGGTGCTAAAAGATAACATATTACTTGCCTTACTCCCAGAGCATGCACCATAGATATCAATGACATAATTGGGAAGATTTCATGTCAGATTTCATCTGCACTGCCTTTCCATACAATGTAGGATTACAGTGATCATTTCTGTGAAAACACGGTAGAAGCAGTAGTAGTAGTTTTTTTCAAAAGCAGTATTTGAAAACACACAGAGTCAGAGATAGAATGTGTGCCTGAGAATCTGGAGTACTTATGTATTTTTTTTTTCCTTTAATTTTT